>OY992896.1:28926593-29008979 GCA_963921405.1 Cepaea hortensis
TGCTTGAGGCGAAGCAAACATGTCATTCAGATTCATATGATGCTAATTTTCAAGTAACCACATCTTAAGTGAATGGCTATGTCTTCTTTCCAATCTCTCTCGTCTGTCTGTCTGTCTGTCTGTCGGCCCATACTCCCGCCAGACCATCCACCCATCTAACTGTATGTCTGTCTATCTTTCTGATTTTCTATATTGTCTATAGAGACAAATGACAATCGTAAACTGATTAGAGAAATTAAACGTAGACAGTCAAAATTGTTTGGACATGTTATGAGAAGAAATGGATTGGAGAACTTAGTGACAACTGGCAAGATCGAAGGGAACAGACCAAGAGGAAGACCGAGAGGAAAATACCTGGATGGCTTGGCCACATGGCATGATCTGGGCTGATCTGGGCTGATCCACGACTCTGGTGATTGAGTGAAATGGCGAGTCAAGACCGCCTACGCTTTCCGGGGTGGCACATGATTGATTGATTGATTTTGTCTATCTTTGTGTCTGTCTGTCTGCCTACCCGCCCACCCTCTGTTCACCCACCTGTCTGTCTGTCTGTCTGTCTGTCTGTGTATCTGTGTATCTGTCTGTCTATCTGTCTGTATTTATGTCTGTCTGTCTGTTTGTGTATCTATCAACGCCTATATTTATAGTGTGACAATTTGGATCGCAGATAAAGAGACTAGCTACAGGCAACACAGCAAGCCGGTTAGTCAGTGCGACAATCAACACACGACTGACACAATCAGTCTCTGTACGCAGATGGCAATAATACTGATTAGAGTGGAACACCTGTGGAGATTTACGGAGTGCCTAGACCAGTGTTTCCCAACGTGGGGCCCACGCCCCACAGGGGGGCCATTCGATTGTTAAGGGGGGCAATTCGAAAATGGAAGAAATCGGCTGGATATAACAAAACGGGCAGACTTAGCGACTTTTCTCCGTAATCTCGTATACTCTCGTAAGTAACGTGACGACGGTGAGAATCAGCAATGGTTCGAATCGCGTCGGTAACTTAAGGGGTATGTGAGCCGACCGCTCAGAAAGCAATGGCAAACTTATGAGCGTAATCTTGCCAAAGAAATAAAGCTAAAAGATGATGATGCTGACAGCGATGTCCTGTAAAGGATATGCAAGCATATTTCAAGTTTCTTTAGTGAACATTTCAATTTTTGAATATTAAAAATAATGTTTATGTTAGGTTGGGGGGGGGGGGGAATAAGAATTTTAGAAAGGTTTAGGTGGGGCATAGCACAAAAAAGGTTGGGAAACACTGGCCTAGACGAACATCTGCCCTGAACGGATTTAGACATCGTAGTTGGTAGTGTTTTAACTCTTCATACCTCTGCTAATAGTATCCATGGTTAGTTTAACAACAGCAGTCAGGTCTACTAATGGATTATTCACCACAACTATACATAGTTGTTTGAATTTCTGAAACGTACACTCATTACAGTCGCCGAGTCCAAAGACCTAGGAACACATGAACTGAATAGGTCAATCCTTAAGACATTTTCCTTTGCACGCACTTCTAATTGAGCACCTGATAATTTTCGTCTGTTTGCCTCACTTACAGCTCACCTTACCGGTAAATGATTCCGGTATGTGTTTGGCCACTTTATGATGAGAAATAGCCTAGAAAATTTAGTGACAACTGGCAAGATTGATGTGAATAAGGCAATGGGAAAACAGAGAGATAAATACCTTTATGGCAGACACAAGATTGGTGATCGCGTAGGTGGCTATTGGCATGGCATCTGATTTTGATGACTGAGTATCTTAGTTCTTCCTGACACCAGCCATTATGTGCTATTAATTGAATATTGTGCAAGAAAAAAAGTATTGGACTGTTGCGGTCTCTTTTAATTTACTGCGATTTCACAAATCGTGTTAATACTACCTTCATTGATATCAGATTTTATTGTATATGATTTATGTGTAAGAAATGTATTTCCGTGCTATGGTTTGTGTACAATGGCAACTAGTTATTGAAGATTGCCCTGTGATTCCGCCAGCTAGACCCTGCCTTCAGGGCACTTATGTTGTGTATTGATTCACCAGCCAGGTTGAGTACTGCGAGGTGTAACAAAAATGCTGTAAATAGTAACACTGGTGTAATCAGCGCATGTATTGGGACAGCCGACATTTGACACCGACACTACAGCAGACGACCGCTTCAGCTGTGACACTTTTATTAAATGTGATTTAGCCAGGCCATATCCTCCTAGTCTAACCTGAGCAGATGTTCTAGTCAACATGTTAATGTCTGATCAGCACCGACTAGGAGCTGGGCGCAGGAAGAATGCATTTGTGTGGATTAGAAACGCGATGTATTCCTTAGGGTACTGAATACACATAAACACACTGATATTGGTATTTTTAGCTGTCATTTTACCATTTCCACAGTTACATTTATCAGTAACCTCTATCGTTAGTTTATTGAACAAGTGGTATTTCAGCCTGTAAGGTCATGTGCAAAAAATGGCTACTTGTTCACTTCCGTCCCATTGGTAATATGCACCATCTTTCTGATGTCATCAACGTTCTGATATTCACATGATTATATAAGTGCTTCTCCTAAACCTCTTGGTCCAATTATAGATTATGTATATATCAAGCTAAGCCAGTCATTCCACTTTTCTTTGCCACACTGGGAACATGTTTATGTCCAGGTTAGGATCCGTTGTATTACAAGCCGTTTAAATTTCTGTCAAGAGTCCATGGGGTGCACTCTTAGGTCAGCAAGTTCTGCATTGGTTCTGATCTTCAGTAGTGAGACAATTGACGTTGAATATCTCAATAGAGATATGTGTTTCTCTGTATATTTTATGAGTGCTTTTACCACGTTAAAGATCTGGGGTGGGTGTGACTGCTCTAGATTTTCTCCTGACACGACCAACTCATCCGTCTGTACAGTTTTAGGACTTTCACAGTGGGCTGGTATGTCCTGGGGAGCTGGCTCCATTCTTCTGGACAGTATATTGTCATGTATGTTCTGGGTGAGCTTGTATTGTCTGTAAATGTCTTGGAGAATATACTTTGAGCCTACACATCTGAATTATTGAGAGGCTACACAACTGCAGTAGAATATGTCTGATTGATTGATTGATTGATCTAGGAACCGACATCACAGCATTCGGGACATTCCCATAAGCGCTCCGTCCCCATCCTCAGCAACCAGCGAAGAGTTCCAACACTAATAGTTCCAGTAGCAATCTGATTATATGTCCGTCTCGCCTTTCCTCTGAGCGTCGAGCGTCGGCCAGATCCCCTCGTCACTCCTCGCTGCCTCATTCTAACCAGACTATGGTGATCCATTTGCTCCTCCGAGGTGTACACGTGCTCCCACAAGGCCGCAACCACATCTGCCTTGTCATGCATCAATACTCCACCAAGTTCTGCCGAGCAAGCCAATCTGTCCGCCTGTTCATTCCCCAGCACACCGGCATGCCCAGGAGAAAAGATCCAGGTGATGCTTGCTACCCGTGACCCCCGAAGCGAAGCAAGCCACTCTGCACGAAGCTTGCCTGTTCTCACCCTTCTCAGCATGCTTTCTGAGTCAGTTACAATCACAATATGTGTATGTATCGTGTTTTCTATCCAGCGGAAATCTGCACTGACCGCCTCCACCTCCATTCTTAAGCTAGATGTAGTGTCATCATACGCCAGGCTCTCCTGCACCAAACGCCGACCATTAGTTTTTGCCAAGAACCCCCAAGCACTTCTCCTACCTCTCAACACCGACCCATCCGTGTAGATAATCACATCGCCCGGGCGAGAATTTTCCTGAATTAATTGCTGAATTTCCACTTCCCTGCTGGCCACTCCCTGCACTCCCGGCTCAATGTGATTATAACTCTGCACAAGTCTGACTGCACGGCTGGCACTCTGACCCACTCCTCTCCTCGCCTAATGTTCTCCAAGGGGCACACCTGTCTGATCGTATCCTCCGCCTGAGCCATCCATGATTTCCCTCTTATCAGTCTCTGACCCTTAACTACGTCCAGCGCCTCATGCAACGGGTGATCTGTGTCTGCAGCTACTCTTAGGTATGCCTTCGCTTGCATAACCTTGTGCCTACCAGCAACAGTAGGCAGACCAAGGATGTAACGCATACACACTACTGGAGTGTCTCTGGTGCATCCCAGAATGACCCGCATAGCTTCATTCTGTATGCGCTCTAATTTCACCAGCTGACTCTTTGAGACAGTGAGCAGTCCTAGTCCATAATCAATCACTGAGAGGATCAAGTGCTGGTATAGTGTGAAGAGCATTCTCTGCTCTGTGTCCATTGCAGCCATAATTGTAAGTGCATTGAGTCCCTTTTGAGATCTTGTCACAACCGTCTCCACATGGTCCTTGAAGGACAGACTCCTGTCAAATGTGATTCCCAGATACTTCAGTTTGTTCTCTCTGTTGACGCTTCTACCATCTATCGTGAGGCTTGGGGCATCATCTCTCACAATCCTGTTGTCCAGAGAGCACCACAACACAGCTGCCTTTTCCGGGTTGATGACAGCACTCATTTCAGTGCACCAGTCAATCACTTTGTCTACTGTCACCTGTAGCTCCTGGGCTGTTTGATCCCTATTTCTCCCCTGCCTGTATGCAAGAATATCATCTGCAAATGTTAGAATCCTTCCAACCCCTGGTGCTTCTAGGTATGCAATCTTGCTCGTATACACATTAAAGAGCACCGGTGAGATTGCAGATCCCTGTGGCAGTCCCGGGGTTAAAATATGTGGCTCTGAGATCCATGCGCCCAGACGGAGAGCAACCTGGCGAGAATGCAAGACGGCCGCTATCCAGTTCACTAACCAGTAGAATATGTCTGTCTATCATTGGTGTATGTAATGTAAATTCCGCTGCCTCTTGTTTTATTACCTTGTTTTATCATGGAAAGGGGTTACGGATGCAGTTAGAGACACAGCTGTCAGCCATTTGACAGCAGACCACCTTATGTGTTTTCTTGTTTTTAAATGAAATGGTATGGGTGTTGGTCGTTCAGAAAGCAGTGGCAAACTACTGAACGTAAACTTGTCCAGGAATCACGAACTGCCAAAATTGCTGGGGTTGACTGCTACGTTCTGTAAATGATATGCAACTAACTTTTTAAAAAAATATATATATAATGGATCAAGTTGTGAACACTCGTGTCAATATGCTAGTCGAATACTGCTTCTTGAGAATTAGAAGTGACAAACTCTTTGTTCTCACTCAGTTTGTTCTTTTTTAAAAGTGATTACTGAAACATCTAGGACTGTTCTTGGCAGGTCTGGGAAGCTTCTGTATGGTTCTGGTACGAGAAATTCATTTTTCACGGCATCAGTGTTCAATTCAGCCTCTCCGGATTTCTTTTGCAAGATGGCATGGTCGTTTTCTTATTGATTCTTTTTTAGTCCGTTAGTAATAAGTTTGGTGCAGGTGTGTTTGCTGGTCTTTCGAGATGTTCATATTGGATAAGAAATTAGGACTGTCTATGAAATTGATGGTGCTTGAGATATGCAGAGTTTCCGTGTCTTTTATGGTGTTGATTCTCATTGCTTCAAGAGTTATTCATAGTGTCGTGTGTTGGACTTTGCATAATCTTCCAAATTATGTTTTGACTGTTGTTGCTCCGGAGCCTGAGACGTTCGGTATAATCGTTCGGTATAATCCAGTGTAGACGATTGTTGACAGGTTTGTGTTTGCTGCCAAGGATGTTCCAGTTAACTTGCTTTTAAACAATGGCGAGTGTTTGAATGGCTTTATGTGTGTTTTCTACTCTTTGCTCGCAGGTGAGTTTGGTGTGGAGGGTAACGCCGTATGCTGCCGGGACTCATTGAGGAAGCAAAGAATAATAAGACTGTAATCTACCATTATGTGGCTAGCCTCCAGTTAGAAGGGTTGACGCGAGAATGGCAACCTCATCCCGTAGAACACTTTAACTGAAAACTCTAACCAAACTAACTAAAATAAACTATCTCCAACCAAACTAACTAAACTAAACTATCTCCAACCAAACTAACTAAACTAAACTATCTCCAACCAAACTAACTAAACTAAACTATCTCCAACCAAACTAACTAAACTAAACTAACTCCAACCAAACTAACTAAACTAAACTAACTCCAACCAAACTAACTAAACTAAACTAACTCCAACCAAACTAACTAAACTAAACTAACTCCAACCAAACTAACTAAACTAAACTATCTCCAACCAAACTAACTAAACTAAA
Source organism: Cepaea hortensis (assembly GCA_963921405.1). Lineage (NCBI taxonomy): Eukaryota > Metazoa > Mollusca > Gastropoda > Stylommatophora > Helicidae > Cepaea > Cepaea hortensis. The sequence goes on from OY992896.1 coordinate 28,932,808, forward strand.
CTAACTCCAACCAAACTAACTAAACTAAACTATCTCCAACCAAACTAACTAAACTAAACTAACTCCAACCAAACTAACTAAACTAAACTAACTCCAACCAAACTAACTAAACTAAACTAACTCCAACCAAACTAACTAAACTAAACTAACTCCAACCAAACTAACTAAACTAAACTAACTGCAACCAGACTAACTAAACTAAACTAACTCCAACCAAACTAACTAAACTAAACTAACTCCAACCAAACTAACTAAACTAAACTATCTCCAACCAAACTAACTAAACTAAACTAACTCCAACCAAACTAACTAAACTAAACTATCTCCAACCAAACTAACTAAACTAAACTATCTCCAACCAAACTAACTAAACTAAACTATCTCCAACCAAACTAACTAAACTAAACTAACTCCAACCAAACTAACTAAACTAAACTATCTCCAACCAAACTAACTAAACTAAACTATCTCCAACCAAACTAACTAAACTACACTATCTCCAACCAAACTAACTAAACTAAACTAACTCCAACCAAACTAACTAAACTAAACTATCTCCAACCAAACTAACTAAACTAAACTATCTCCAACCAAACTAACTAAACTAAACTATCTCCAACCAAACTAACTAAACTAAACTAACTCCAACCAAACTAACTAAACTAAACTAACTCCAACCAAACTAACTAAACTAAACTAACTCCAACCAAACTAACTAAACTAAACTAACTCCAACCAAACTAACTAAACTAAACTATCTCCAACCAAACTAACTAAACTAAACTAACTCCAACCAAACTAACTAAACTAAACTATCTCCAACCAAACTAACTAAACTAAACTAACTCCAACCAAACTAACTAAACTAAACTAACTCCAACCAAACTAACTAAACTAAACTAACTCCAACCAAACTAACTAAACTAAACTAACTCCAACCAAACTAACTAAACTAAACTAACTGCAACCAGACTAACTAAACTAAACTAACTCCAACCAACCTAACTAAACTAAACTAACTCCAACCAAACTAACTAAACTAAACTATCTCCAACCAAACTAACTAAACTAAACTAACTCCAACCAAACTAACTAAACTAAACTATCTCCAACCAAACTAACTAAACTAAACTAACTCCAATCAAACTAACTAAACTAAACTAACTCCAACCGATCATGAACAAGTCTACAAAAGGCTTGCTGTGTGTGACTGTGAGATGCTCCACTGGGAGATTAAAGGCAGGAACAACAAGAAGTAGACGATTATGAAGAAGAAGACGTCGACGAAGACAAATAAATGTAGATATATCTATCTAAAGTATGCGTTGGTTTTCTAGCATTATGAAAGTTTGAGGAAAGAAGACAAAAACTGTTAGTATACATTTGTGCTTAGTTTAATCGTAAACCTCAATTCTTTGCGCAGGTCTCCATTCTTCTCCGCGGCCTTGAATGTAGGCTGTATGACACATTTTGGCAGCAGCATTTGGTAGTGTCATTTATATAGATTTAAAAAAGAAAGAAGACAGTATCACCCTGTTCGCGTGACTCCCTCACTCAGTGTTGCAGATCGCTGATACAAGAAGTCTCTGATCCAAGAATACAACTCACCAGCAGCTTTTGTTTTTAGGATGTTAAACATCAGACATCTGTTTGATATTCAAAAGCACGTGAGAGATGAAAGAATAAGGAAAGAACCGAATGTGTTTGTTTGCAATGTATTCTTAATGTTTTGTGTTAAGAAGTCTCGTTTGTCCTCTAACCTTCAGTACCGTCTGTGTTCTGTCTGCGCTGGAGAAAGTAGTTTGTTGGTTTCAAGGACCTACTTGAATCGACAATTTGTTAATCTCTTCATGACTTTGTCTGGACACTTTTCATCAGCAAGAACCATTGAGAATAGAACAGTAGTCTAGTGACAGGATGTGTACTATTATATTCACTGGACAACATAACTGTCAAGGGAGAGGCATTAGATAGCACGACTAATACCAGTGTGGTCAACAGACAGAACACACTCGAGTACCGGAAAGTTACATTTGGCAGAAACGCGTCCTACAAGGATCGTGTGCAGGAGGTAGTGAAAAGGACCAAGACAGGACTCAATGTTCTGAAAGTGATGACCGCGGATATGGAGGAAAGAATGTTGTACACACTGTACCAGCACCTTGATAATTTCGGTGAAGGAGTGTGATCTGATAATTGATAACTGATAACTGATAACTGATAACTGATGGAGGAAAGAATGTTGTACACACTGTACCAGCACCTTGATAATTTTGGTGAAGGAGTGTGATCTGGGAATGCTCACAATATCGCATAGTCGGATGGCAAAGCCAGAACGCATACAGGCTGAGGTCATACGTGCAATTCTCAGTTATACTAGCGATACGCATATTCTATTTGTGCAACATACACTGGCCTCGCCATCCGTATTTGAGCGGTGCAGGCTTCTTCAGGCCAAGGCGGTGTACCTAAGGATTGTAGCAGACACTGAGCAAACCCTGTATGAAGCTGTAAATGATACCAAGGGACATATGTTGAAGAAAGGTTAAGGTAGGTCTTGTATAGCAGAAGCTGAAGCCACAATGAGTCAGGTGTGTGGAATTGACAGGATAGCGCATGGAGAAGAATGGGTCCTCGTGCCCCCCCCCCCCCCCCAAGCGATGAAGCATTGCAAAGAGTTATAGTTACAGTGGACGGAGATTGCCGAGAATAGACAGAGAGTGTTACAGAAGAGTTCATGCAACAGCTAACAGGAAACAACTCACACTCTATTTTTGTAATTATATGCACTGATTGCCCTGTAATAGGAGACAAAAAAGAGTGGATGGGTGTTTATTGCCAAGACATATACACTTTTAAAAACGGGGAGTTTGCCATATGATACTACAACATATAAAATGAGAATGAATGCTGAGGTTGTTACGACAGCCTTCGGATGGCAGCCAGACGTTGCGTGTTTGTAACCGACTCACAGAATACATCGACAGGCGGAAACTGGTATGTTCTAGATGGGGTGACTAGCATCGATGGTGCTGCAAGGTGATGCGGAGACGGCTCTCTGCGGTCGGCTGGAGGATGCATCTAAACAGTTAGAGTATCCATATCTGCACAGACTAATTCAGATGCAGTTGGTAGAGAGTCTAGACGAAATTACTGTGTATATTTCAGCTTGAAGGATGAATCTAGTTACTATATGTTGTGTGATTTCTGCAGTATGTACCTGACGAGATGCAGCGAAATATGCCAGGCAACAAATCGTGCAATCTATTGTTTGTGTTCTCATTATTCAAATTCACTACGAGAGAACGTTGTTTCTTTGTTTGTATGTTTGTTTGTTTTTGTTTTGTTTTGTTTTGTTTTGTTTTGTTGAATACTCAAAGAAAAGAAGAAAAGCCAGGAGGACCTATAATCAAATAGCTACTGGAATAATCTGCAAAGGAACTCATCTATGGTGTTTGAAGATGGTTGGAAGGGGTGGAGGGTGGTGAATGTGTGAACACAGTGGTGTCGATTCCTCAATTCGGGTATAATATATATAGCTCAAGAGAGGTTAGGGTCCATAGTTCTGTAGCTCTTGTTCATTCTTGAATGGTGTCAGGGTGGTTTTGTGGTCACTGCCACTTGTAACACTCTCAACATCCTCGGTTGCCATAGTAACACCAGTCATTGCTTGTTGTTGTGCAATGCCGACAGTAGTATGAGTGTAGATCATCAAACTTATTATACTGTGGTACAGTCCTGCCCCTCCTGTGCATATAAGTTAGTATAGAGCCAGAACTGAGCATGCCTGTCGAAGTCACGCACTATGAATGATCACATGCTGGGGCCATGCTTCATGATGCTTCGGTGGTTGTTTTATTTGGCGATTAGTAAATACAAGATACTGAGAGGTCTGTATCAGATATGCTGTAAGTGTTCAGTATGAACACTATCAATAGATTGTGGTAGTGGAGTCTCTCGGGCAAGAAACGGGTTCTTGGTTGAAGTTAGCTATATCAAGTTGGGTTCCTCTTCTTCGTTCTGGAGGAAGGGTTCACATCGTCTTAGGAAAGATCTGCGTGTCCTGGTAAGGAGTGTTGCGTATACGCATCACACGTCAATGTTTTGTTCTTTCAGGAAGTTTTGAAGTTCTGTGTTTTCTGTCTCACTCCTTTAGCATCCCACTTCCTTATTTTAAGACCGTGTCCCTGTGTATGTCTCGGGCTTTCTCTTGTAAGTGTTTATGGTTCCAGTCGTGATGGGCGGATCTTGTCTATATAGGAGGCCTGATGTCACTTCAACTAGGCCACGCCCCTTAAATACTATAACTTTCCATCTAGTGTTTGTTGCACATCATTCAATGTAGTGCGGATATGTTGATTTTCTGGACTTCAGCCACAAAGGACAACACCGTGTTACTTTGAGGATATGCCAGTGAATTCAGCAGATTATGTGTATATATGAAAGCATCAGATCTGTTACAGATTCCAATGTCTGTCCAGATATTTGTGTACCATGACCACATGTGGAGGTATTTCCCTGCAACTATGTATGTGACTCAAGGATGGAGACGTTCTTCGGGCTAGTGGATAATATAATTAGCCGCGATTTTAACTTCACGGCAAAGGGTCACCCCCATAATGGTCCGCTCCTATGCCAGTGAATAACACACAAAACAGCAGTACCGACAAACCAACAGCACGCACAGGCAAGTACATGCATAAGGCCGCTGCCAGAATGCCAACAGAACAGACGGCCACGAAAATTAGAGTTCATCGTCGATGGAAGCGGCAGTCACTAGAAAATCAGCAGCTTCACAGATATTACTGTACAATGCAAAAATAGCTAGTTCAGCAACAGGTCTCAGCCATTTCCTGAACATGCAGTTCACAATACAAAACCGGGGACAGATGTAAAAGCACTCCACACAAAATCCAAAGCTCACAGTGTCGCTCCAAACTCTTAGTTCAGTAGCTGGGCGATGCAAACATCTACTACCAGTTCAACGTGAAGAAAATGCGAAAGCAAGCCGTAGTCAGAAACAAAAACATTCCAGACGCCTTAACAGCTCAACCGCTTATCTGCCATGTGGACCGGACAATATAAAACGGCACACAATCAAAACAAAACTGAACACTATATATAAGTCTATGAGTTGTAAAATATATAGGTCTGCTCTACGACGCCAGTTGAACGGACGTCAGATGACTGGTCAAGGAAGCCATTCATAAACATGTCTCGTCTTAACTCCAAGTGTTGGAAATGCCAGGAATATAATACACAGCCTATTAACACACAGCTGCGTCAGTGCCGTGTCAAGGATTCAAGTGTCTAGGTAATGACGCTTTACTCTTGTTTGTTGGTTTAAAATATTTACACGTTCAATTATTTTGTACTATTTGTCAGGCGTTTCCTGTTTTCAGAGTGGAAGTTTAAGACGACTGAAACGTAAATTACCCTTATTTTCGTGGTTTAATATATATTAGCCGCGGTATTAGTTGTTTTGTTGCTACTGGACAGTCATATTCTTATACCATACACTTAAACATTTTTCAGAGATAACATTTCGGAATTGTTTTTATCATTTAAGTGGTTACAATGTTACATGTAGATTTATGTCAAATTTCGAACATTTAACAATGTATAACAATGTCTCATTATTTGTATTTCATTTTACTTAGAATTAGTTACTTAGTTTTTGTTTCCAAAATATGCACACGATATGTTTTTAAGTCCTGCAACTACAACTGTTGTGGGTACGTAAATGTTAAGAGCATCATTAGCCCCGGGTGCACAGAAATATAGGTGGCTAGTCTGCCCCTCCCGTAGCGAATGTCAAAAGCTGATACTGAACTGTTGTCAGACACCGCGCATGTTATTGACAGCCAAAACGACGAAAGCTGCTCGCCAACTCTCGCAGATAGCAGTTGTTACCAGCGCGAGCATTTGTGGTAGTGTTTTACACCAATTAATCTTGACTAACATTTCGGGTAGATTAACTCCCACACTGACAGCAAGGAAGGGAGAATCACGGGGGATAGTGTGAATACATTCGTCTCAATTTATATATAATACATAAGCACCCAGGACAAGGCTATTATTGCTTGACGTCTTCACAGAAACAAATTGTAAGTTACAAATGCCACTGTCTTGAATATTGTTAGTTACCGTAGTACAGTGTGGGGGTGAAGGGGTTATTGTGAAAGTGGTATACTGAAACAGCACAATAGAAGTCAGAAAGAAAATGCAGACTTAAACAACGGGCAGAAAATTTTCATTTAAAATGGTTAAATCCATGCAGAGAAATTAGGGAGAATTAGACGCGTGAGTATGCTGTGTGGTACTGATGCGTGACTTCATTACTCCCCCCAGGTGTGCAATTGTGGGATTCAATGAGATATTGTGCCCGCTTACGTTCTTGCTAATCCGGGAGTCTACAGCCTGGTTCGGTAAGTAGCTCCACATCGTGGTCTGGTTAATTGCTAGTTTGAAACACAATCACGTCTGACTTCAAATGTTCTTGGTTTCGTTATTCCTTCTCTCTATGCCTGGATCACAACTGTGTTTGTTCTGGTTGTTGGTTGTTGTCTCTACATCTGAAACACAAGTAAATCTGCTTGTTAACAATATTGACCTGGTTACTGATTGTCTCTTTGTGTGAAACACGATTAAGCTTGCTGTAAAACATTATTGTTCATGTCATTGCGTGCCTATATGTGTGAAGATTAGCCAGCACAGTTCACTAGCCAGGCGGCGTTAACGCCTCAGGCTCAAGATCTCCCTGCCCTACACCGCAAGGTACTTTAGGCAGTAGATGATAGTTCTGAAGTTTTGACAGACAATACAGCATTCTTGTTCTGGTTATTATTTTGTCTCGATGTGTGAATCACAATTAAGTCTGCTATATAACATTATTATTTGAGTTATGTCCTGTCTCTATGCCTGAACCACTATTAAGTCTTCTTCTTCAGCGTTCCGAGCCATTGAGGTTCTTTGCTGCAGATACAATCCGTCTCCATTCGTCTCTCTGGCTGACATTCTCTTGCCAGTCGTTGATTCCAAGTGCTTGTAGGTCTGTATATATATTATCTCTCCACCGTCTTCTTGGTCTACCTCGGGGTCTACGGTCATTTATTTCCTGATTGTAAGCGAGTTTTGTTTCCCTATTATCTTCCATTCTTTCTATATGCCCCAGTCATTGTAGTCTATTAGCCTTCATGATTATTACTTCTTCTTCATGATTTTTCTCGGCTATTTGTCGTAAGATAAATATCTGATCTATTGTTGATCTGTTTTGTCTAAACGCCGCCTGGTAGTCACCTAATATGCCTTCTGAGTATGGTTTTAGTCTATTTAGTAATACTGCGGATAGTATCTTATAGCCTGTGGACAGTAGCGATATTCCTCTAGATTAGCGCGGACTTAAAGAGATCATAAATGTCTTTATTACTTCTTCTTTTCCACTCTCCACTTTGTGTATCCCTAATGGATCCAAAGATGCGTCTTAAAATTTTGTTCTCAAAGGTTTGTAACAAGGCTTCGTCTCCTTTCGTTGTACTCCAGGTTTCAGAGCCATACAGCACAACTGGTCTGATCAGTGTTTTGTATATTGTGATTGTGGTGTTACGAGATAGCGCATTTGATTTTAGTAGATGTTGTAGTGCATAGTAGATCTTATTTCCAGAATTGATTCTAGTTTGTATTTCTTCCCTTATGATGTTAGAGCAATTGAAGATTGTACACAGTTATTTGTATGTTTCCGTTCTTTTAATGGTCATATTATCTATTTGTATGTGGCCAGAGTTCTTAGCCATTCCTTCTCTTGAAATTACCATATATTCTGTCTTGTCTTTGGTTGATAGCCAACCCCATCTGTTGGGCTTTTTCCTTTAAGTGAGTCAATATTTCCAACGTCGTTTATTCATTTTCCCCTACAATATCTATATCATCTGCATAACCAAGCGGCTTGGATGTTCCTCCGATATCACATTCCTCCTTTACCTTCCTTACAACTTTCTCTAGAGCCAGATTGAAGAGTAGCGGCGATAGTGCATCACCCTGTTTCAAGCCAGATGTTATTTGGAAAGGGTCTGATTTCCTCCCTTTATATGTTGATTAACTTCCTTGGTATTCCAAATTCCTGCATAGCATTCCATAGACTATTCCTATGGACACTATCATAAGCCTTTTCAAAATCCACAAAAATATTATGGAGATCTCTTTTATATTCCCAATTTTTCTCGGCTAATTGTCGTATCACTGAATGTAAGAAAGAGAGTGCTGAAATGCTATGTAGAACCAGTTTTGCTGTATGGCAGTGAATCTTGGAACGTAAATGAACAAATTAAGAAGAAATTAGAAGCAACAGAGATGTGGTTCCTGAGACGAATGTTGCGAATTCCTTGGACTGCCAGAGTAACTAACGACGACTGCCTGAAACAGGCTAATGAAACTAGAACATTATATACAACAATAAGACAGAGACAAACATCTTTCTTCGATCACGTGATGAGAAGAGAGGCATTGGAGAACATCGTAACAACTGGAAAGATCGAGGGGAAGAGAGGCAGAGGTAGACCAAGAGAAGTGATGCTGGATGGATTGAGACGGTGGCATGGAGGAATATCAGCACCAGAGTTGATCCAGAAAACCAAAGACCGAGATCTATGGAGAGTCATGAACGCCTACGCCAGCCGGCACGGCACTTGATGATGATGATGAATTGTCGTAAGATAAATATCTGATCTATTGTTGATCTGTTTTGTCTAAACGCCGCCTGGTAGTCACCTAATATGTCTTCTGAGTATGGTTTTAGTCTATTAAGTAATACTGTGGATAGTTAGTTAGTTAGTTAGTTAGTCACGGTTCCAACTTCACGGCAACGGGTCGTCCCCATATTGCTCCGTTCCTGTGCCAGTGAATATCACAAAATGCTCCTCACTGCCCCATGTGAACAATGGAATAGACAGGAGTGTCGGCAAGCCAACAGTCCGCACAGGTACACTGTGCATAATGCCGCCGCCAGAATGCCAACACAAATGTCCCCCAAGAACAATACAGTTCATCGTCGATGAAAACGGCAGTCACCAGAAAGACTTCATTGACCGGGGTTTTATCCCATATGGCTCGGTATCTTTCTGCAGGGCGACCCACCGAAAGCGCCGCACAAAGCACGAACTCCGTAGCTACAGCGACGACTACCAGGAGTCTCCTGAAAAATGCACTCGTGAACTGAAAAGACAAACCAGTCAATCCAGCAACAGCCGGCCGTCATCGTTTCGAACATGCAGTTCACGCGAATAACAACTGCGGACAGATGCAAAAGCATTCCACGCGAAATTCACAGCTCACAGTGTCACGCCATGCACTCACTCAGTAGCAGGGCGACGGAACTGTGGATAGTATCTTATAGCTTGTGGACAGTAGCGATATTCCTCTATAATTTTCACATTGGGACTTGTCTCCTTTCTTAAAGATAGGTATCAATAATGACTTGGGGTATGGGGTAATTTTTCTGTCTTCCAGATTTTTATTATTAGTTCGTATAGCTTTAGATGTAATGCATGGCCACCTGCCTTTATAAATTCAGCAGAAATTCCATCAGCCTCAGTTGCCTTATTGTTTTTAAGTTGTGTGATTACTTATAGGATTTCTTCAAATGCAGGTTCTTCAATTTGTGGTTCACACGTTAGAACCTCTTCCTGTGGGAAAATGTTATTTGGAGCTTCACAATTTAGTAATTCAACAAAATATTCTTTCCATGTGTTGCACATTTCCTCATTGGTATTTATCATATTCCCATTTTTGTCTTTTAAACCATATGTGTTGTGTTGGTGCCCTCGTTTCATTGACTTCAGTTCTTTAAAAATCTTTCTGGATTCGTTTTTGTGGTGATTAGTTTCCATATCTTTGATTATATTACTCATATATTCTCGCTTCTGCTGTCGAACTATTTTTGTGGCCTCTTTGCGTTCATTTCTCTATTTCCCTTCCTTTTGGATGTTGTTGATGTCATCCATAAATGTCTGGCATTCTTTTTCCTAATGACTGCTTCTTCGCATTTTTGATTGAACCATCTGTTCTTTCTATGCGTGGTTAACACACCGAGACATTCTTCTGCGGTAGATTGAATTGTATTCTTGATGTTCAACCAAGTTTGGTCAACGCTTTCCTCCAAAGGGTTTTGCAGAGTTTCAAGTTTACATTTTTTTTTCATCTGTAAATTTCTCTTTGACTGTAATTTCTTGTAGTTTTTCTTTGTTATATGTTGGGTGTAATCTTTGTAATTTAGTATAGAAAGCTCTCTTAAGTTTTATTTTAAAATTTGCCCCAACGAGGAAGTGGTCACTGTGGCACTCAGCTCCTCTATAACTTCTAACTTGTTGTATGTTTGATGCATTTCTGTTGTTAACTAAAATGTGATCTATTTGATTATATGTTCTCTTGTCACATGATTTCCAAGTTTGTTTGTGTATATCCTTTCTTTGGAGTCAGGTACTGCTAATCTGCAGTCCTTTGACTTCTGCCAGGCTGATGACTCTCCATCCATTATCATTTGAAGTTGTATGTAGGCTTTCCATACCGGCCACTTTTTTATCTGTTTGCTCTCTACCTATTTTTGCATTGAAGTCTCCCAGCACAATCAGGATGTCCTGTTTGGGTTTTTTTTTCTATGACATCTTCCAAATTATTATAAAAGTCTTCTTTAACGTCATATTCTTTCTCTTCAGTAGGTGCATGCACATTAATCATCGTTATATTTTTCCATTTACCTTTTATTCGTAATTTACTAATTCTGTCATTAACAGCTTTAAAGTTTAGAACGTTTCCCTATAATTCTTTTTTTTTAATGACAAATCCTGTTTCTAAGTCATGTTTATTTTGGGTGTTTCCTCCATATATTACAATCATTCCATTTTGCTCTAAAGTACCCTCTCCTGGCCACCTTATTTCTTGAATTTCTGTTATATCCATTTGATATTTAACCAGCTCCCGGGTTAGTTCTTCAGCTGCTCCAGCTGGATATAGTGTCCGTACTTTGCATGTTCCAAATCTCAAGAGTCCTATAACGTTCCAAGGTCGTTGTCCTGATAAGTCAGTCCGATATCGAGGCTCATGTAGCTGTTTCGTAACAAAGTAGTTTATTCAAAGGTGGGGAACTACTAAGTCTGTTTTATTAAATTTTCTTCTGATAATTCATTGCATCCATGTCTGGCAAAACAATTCAGTCTGCTTTCTCTATGTGTGTTATTGTTATTGCTTGTCCCCTTCATCCCATTAGGCCTGCCTTATAACATGACTATTTCTATTATTGGTGGTCTCCATGCTTACAAACAACTAAGTCTGCTGTATACCTTTCTTGTTTTGGTTATTTATTGCATTTTGTGGAAATCACCATGAACTCTACATTATAACATGATTGTTGTGCTAATCACGTGCCTAAGTATGAAATACGAATTTGTCTGCTTTACAACGTCTTCTTCTTCTTCTTCTTCTTCTTCTTCTTCTTCTTCTTCTTCTTCTTCTTCTTCTTCTTCTTCTTTAGCGTTCCGAGCCATTGAGGTTCTTTGCTGCAGATACAATCCGTCTCCATTCGTCTCTCTGGTGGACCTTCTCTTGCCAGTCGTTGATTCCAAGTGCTTGTAGGTCTGTACATGTATTATCTCTCCACCGCCTTCTTGGTCTACCTCGGGGTCTACGGTCATTTATTTCCTGAGTGTAAGCGAGTTTTGTTTCCCTATTGTCTTTCATTCTTTCTATATGCCCCAGCCATTGTAGTCTATTAGCCTTCATGATACCAGTGATTAGCGGGGACTTAAACAGATCATAAATGTCTTTGTTACTTCTTTTCCACTCTCCACTTTGTGGGTCCCTAATGGGTCCAAAGATGCGTCTTAAAATTTTGTTCTCAAAGGTTTGTAACAAGGCTTCGTCTCCTTCCGTTGTACTCCAGGTTTCAGAGCCATACAGCACAACTGGTCTGATCAGTGTTTTGTATATTGCTAGATTGTATATTGTCTTGTTCTGGATATTTATAATTTCTATGGCGACATTAAAATCCAGTCTTGTTTTATAACATTTTTTTGTTGAATTACAGGTACGAATTACTGTCAAGTTGGGGAGCATCGGTAGCGCAATGGCTAGTATGCTGGCGTATCACTCTATTGGTCATGTGTTCGAATCTCCTTTGAGAATGGATTTTTTTCAATAGTAAAATATGATACAGTATTAATTGCAGACAATGCGCAGGACCTGCAACAATTAGTAGATGCGGTTGTTGTACACAGTGAGCAAATGGGGTTAGAATTAAATTGTAAAAAGACTCAGGTTATGGTCGTCAGTAGGAAGGAAGAAGTGCCACAATGTAATATACAAGTAAATGGAAATATTCTTCAACAAGTGAATCGGTACAATTATCTTGGAACAGTTATAACATCTGATGGGAGATGCCTTGAAGAGATTAGAACAAGAATCGCCATGGCGAAAGTAGCCTTTAGCAAGATGAAAAACATTCTGACCAACAAAAAGATGTCAATTGAAACGAGAAAAAGAGTGTTGAGGGGATACATAGAGCCTGTTCTTTTGTATGGATGTGAAACTTGGACAATGAGCAGTCAAGCTGAAAAGCATCTGATGGCTGCAGAAATGTGGTTTCTGAAGAAAATGCAAAGAATACCATGGACAGACAGAAAAACCAATGACCAAGTACTACAGGAGACAAATGAACATTGTAAACTGATTAGAGAAATTAGACGTAGACAGTCAAAATTTTTTGGACATGTTATGAGAAGAAATGGATTGGAGAACTTAGTGACAACTGGCAAGATCGAGGGGAACAGACCAAGAGGAAGACCGAGAGGAAAATACCTGTATGGCTTGGCCACATGGCATGGACGAGACAGGAACACTGAGCTGATCCACGACACTGGTGATCGAGTGAAATAGCGAGTCATGACCGCCCACGCTTTCCGGCATGGCACATGATTGATTGATTGATGACCGCCTCTGCACCTTGGCCAGATCAAGTACAGATAAATATCTACTTCTATCTTAGCTAAAAGGCCGTGAAATTGTTGCTATCACGACATGCCCCGTTGTTGTCTTGAAAATATGTCCCGTTGTTTCCCAGAAAACACATTCCTTTATTTCCCCTAAACCGTGTCTTGTTGTTTCCCCCAAAGCATGTCATATTTGTAGGCCTCTTAGTCACACTAAGCCATTCGGCCCATCGTGGTTATGTTGTTTACCTGTGAGAAATCTACCAGTTGTTCTTTTCCTTGTAAAAAAGTATGTCATAGTTTCCGCCTAAAAGTATACCATTATTTCTCTTACAAATCGCCTAGATGTGTTTCCCTTTTAAAACAATCTACAATGTTTTGCCTAAAATAATTTACCTATGTTTCTCTCAAAATATATCAATGTTTCGATGAAATATGCTTCATTGTTTCCCTTAAAGCGTCTAAAGTTGTTCCGCTGTCAAAAGTATACAATTGTTTCAATGTAAAACGTCCATTATTTTTTTTTCTCTGTAACAAGACTACAATTGTTTCCATGTAAAACGTCACCCTTGTTTCCATGTAAAACGTCTACCATTGTTTCCATGTAACAAACCTACCATTGTTTCTCGTTAAAACGTCCACCATTGTGTCCCTGTAAAAAGTCTACCATTGTTTCCATGTAACAAATCTACCATTGTCTCAATGTAAGTCATTATCATTAAGTGCCGTGTCAACTGGCGTAGGCGTTCATGACTTTCCACACATCTCGGTCTTTGGTTTTCTGGATCAACTCTGCCGTTGGTATTCCTCCATGCCACCGTCGCAATCCATCCAGCATCATTCCTCGTGGTCTGCCTCTGCCTCTCTTCCCCTCGATCTTTCCAGTTGTCACGATGTTCTCCAGCGCCTCTCTTCTCATCACATGACCAAGAAAAGCTGTTTGTCTCTTTCTTATTGTTGTATATAATGTTCTAGTTTCGCCACCCTCTTTAAGGCATTCATCGTTAGTTACTTTGGCAGTCCAAGGAATTCGCAACATTCGTCTCAGGAACCATATCTCTGTTGCTTCCAATCTCTTCATAATTTGTTCATTTATATTCCAAGATTGACAGCCATACGGCAAAATAGGTTCTATATAGCACCTCAGCACTCTCTTTCTTACATTCAATGATAGCCACTTATTGCATAAGATATTCTTCATTTTTTTAAATGCAGCCTTTGCTTGCCCTATTCTGCACTTGATCTCTGTTGTGCATCTTTCGTCTGATGTTATAAATGTCCCTAGATATTTAAAACTATCTATCCACACTGAAAAACATCTGATGGCTGTAGAGATGTGGTTTCTGAGGAAAATGCAAAGAATACCATGGACAGCCAGAAAGACCAATGAACAAGTCCTTCAAGAAACAAATGAAGATCGTAAATTGATTAGAGAAATTAGACGTAGACAGTCAAAATTCTTTGGGCATGTTATAAGAAGAAATGGATTGGAGAATTTGGTGACAACTGGTAAGATCGAGGGGAACAGACCAAGGGGAAGACCTAGAAGCAAGTACCTGGATGGCTTGGCCTTGTGGCATGGTCGAGACAGAAACACGGAGCTGATCCATGACTCTGGTGATCGAGTGAGATGGCAGAACATGACCGCCCACGCTTATCGGCATGGCACATGATGGATGGATCCACTTGGTGAAGAATTTTCCCTTCTATCTCTATTTCACATTTGGATGTCACTTGTTTCTTTGATATCACCATTGTTACAGTTTTCTTGATAATCTTGCTTGCTTGCTTGCTTTTGTTCGTTGGCTTGAGCTCCAACGCGAAGTCCTGTATGTCGGATGAAGGCATCCTGTTGTCCAGCATCAGTGTGATGTCATACAAGACCTGAGGCTTGCGTGAGTATCCGTTGTCCCATGTCTGGCTTATTGGTGTGCAGACTGGTGGTTCCTCGCCGTACAGGCAGACACTCTCCGACTTCGGAGGAATCGGCGATCCTACTGACGTTAGCCAGGACCCCGAAGGGACCTGTTGCCCAGGACGCACGGCGTGGACGTGTCAGCAGGTCTTGGCCAGTATAGATCCCAGCCCTGGTGCCTTGGAAACACCTCTGCGTCCCTCTTGATAATCAAGGAGAGTCCTTTCTTTGCGCTCTCTGTTACTACAATGTCCAACATTTGTTGTGGATCTGTTGCTTTATCCGCTATCAATACCGTGTCATCTGCATAGCGTATATTATTTATATTATAACCTCCAAATATTATTCCTGGGTTTTCTTTGATCTCTGTCATTATTACTTCGCTATGGAGGGAGAAGAGATCTGGTGACAAAACACATCCCTGTCTTACTCCCAGCTTTATGTGTTCATAATTTCCTTCTTTATTTCCCATTTTAATTGCTGTTGTTTGATTCCAGTAAATAGTTTTTATTATTCTGAGATCTTTCCCATCAATGTTAATATCTTCCAACATTTTAATCAGTTCATCATGTTTTACTTTATCGAATCCCTTAATATAATCTATGAAGCACAGATAAATGTCTTTCTTTGTCTCTACTGATCTTTCTAATAGTGTTCGTAATGTGTATATTGCATTGTTTGTACCTTTTCCTTCCACAAATTCATACTATTCTTCACCAATTTCCATTTTTATTTTCTTCCTTGTTCTTCTCATTATAATTCTGTAAATAGTCGACAATTATTTCCTTGTAAAACGTCTACCATTGTTTCCATACAAAACGTCTACAAGTGTTTCCCTGTAAAACGTCTACTATTGTAGACTCTGTAAAAATGTCTACATTGTTTCCCGGTAAAAAGTCTATTATTCTTTCTCTGTAAAAGGTCTTTCATTATTTCCCTGTAAAACGTCTACCATTGTTTCCATGCAGACATGTTCTGTTGCTTCCCTTAAGTCGTCTACCAGTGTTTCCCTTAAAATTTCTTCAATTGTGTCTGTATAAACGTCCAAGTAAAAAGCCTCTGAAACACATCTGGCTAATGATGACATATAGTTGTGAGGTCAGGTAGATGACAGATCTAACAATGATGACACTTGGTTTTATGTTCAGGTGTATGACATATCTGGCTAATGATGACATATATTTGTGTGTTCAGGTAGATGAGAGATCTGGCTAATGATGACATATGATTGTATGTTCAGGTAGATGACAGATCTGACAATGATGACACATGACTGTATGATCAGATAGATGACAGATCTGATAATGATGACACATGACTGTATGATCAGATAGATGACAGATCTGATAATGATGACACATGACTGTATGTTCAGGTAGATGACAGATCTGACAATGATGACACATGACTGTATGTTCAGGTAGATGACA
Organism: Cepaea hortensis; assembly: GCA_963921405.1. Taxonomy (NCBI): domain Eukaryota; kingdom Metazoa; phylum Mollusca; class Gastropoda; order Stylommatophora; family Helicidae; genus Cepaea; species Cepaea hortensis. The sequence goes on from OY992896.1 coordinate 28,949,130, forward strand.
GATCTGACAATGATGACACATGACTGTATATTCAGATAGATGACAGATCTGACAATGATAACACATGACTGTATATTCAGATAGATGACAGATCTGATAATGATGACACATGATTGTATGATCAGATAGATGACAGATCTGATAATGATGACACATGACTGTATGATCAGATAGATGACAGATCTGATAATGATGACACATGACTGTATGATCAGATAGATGACAGATCTGATAATGATGACACATGATTGTATGATCAGATAGATGACAGATCTGATAATGATGACACATGACTGTATGATCAGATAGATGACAGATCTGATAATGATGACACATGACTGTATGATCAGATAGATGACAGATCTGAAAATGATGACACATGATTGTATGATCAGATAGATGACAGATCTGATAATGATGATACATGATTGTATGATCAGATAGATGACAGATCTGATAATGATGACACATGACTGTATGATCAGATAGATGACAGATCTGACAATGATGACACATGATTTTATGATCAGATAGATGACAGATCTGACAATGATGACACATGACTGTATGATCAGATAGATGACAGATCTGACAATGATGACACATGACTGTATGATCAGATAGATGACAGATCTGATAATGATGACACATGACTGTATGAACAGATAGATGACAGATCTGATAATGATGACACATGACTGTATGATCAGATAGATAACAGATCTGATAATGATGACACATGACTGTATGATCAGATAGATGACAGATCTGATAATGATGACACATGATTGTATGATCAGATAGATGACAGATCTGATAATGATGACACATGACTGTATGAACAGATAGATGACAGATCTGATAATGATGACACATGACTGTATGATCAGATAGATGACAGATCTGATAATGATGACACATGATTGTATGTTCAGATAGATGACAGATCTGATAATGATGACACATGACTGTATGATCAGATAGATGACAGATCTGATAATGATGACACATGACTGTATGATCAGATAGATGACAGATCTGATAATGATGACACATGATTGTATGTTCAGATAGATAACAGATCTGATAATGATGACACATGACTGTATGATCAGATAGATGACAGATCTGATAATGATGACACATGATTGTATGATCAGGTAGATGACAGATCTGATAATGATGATACATGACTGTATGATCAGATAGATGACAGATCTGATAATGATGACACATGACTGTATGATCAGATAGATGGCAGATCTGATAATGATGACACATGACTGTATGATCAGATAGATGACAGATCTGACAATGATGACACATGACTGTATGATCAGATAGATGACAGATCTGACAATGATGACACATGACTGTATGATCAGTTAGATGACAGATCTGATAATGATGACACATGATTGTATGATCAGATAGATGACAGATCTGAAAATGATGACACATGATTGTATGATCAGATAGATGACAGATCTGATAATGATGACACATGATTGTATGATCAGATAGATGACAGATCTGACAATGATGACACATGACTGTATGATCAGATAGATGACAGATCTGACAATGATGACACATGACTGTATGATCAGATAGATGACAGATCTGATAATGATGACACATGATTGTATGTTCAGATAGATGACAGATCTGATAATGATGACACATGACTGTATGATCAGATAGATGACAGATCTGATAATGATGACACATGACTGTATGATCAGATAGATGACTGATCTGATAGTGATGACACATGACTGTATGATCAGATAGATGACAGATCTGATATTGATGACACATGACTGTATGATCAGATAGATGACAGATCTGATAATGATGACACATGACTGTATGATCAGATAGATGACAGATCTGATAATGATGACACATGACTGTATGATCAGATAGATGACAGATCTGATAATGATGACACATGACTGTATGATCAGATAGATGACAGATCTGGTAATGATGACACATGATTGTATGATCAGATAGATGACAGATCTGACAATGATGACACATGACTGTATGATCAGATAGATGACAGGTCTCAAAATGGTGAAACATAGTTGTGGGGTAAGGTAGGTGACAGATTTGACTGATGATGACACATAGTTGTGTATTCAAAACAATGTTTTCCCGTAGTGAATTTGAATAACGAAGACACAAACAATAGATTGCACGATTTATTGCCTGGCATATTTCGCTGCATCTCGTCAGGTACATACTGCAGAAATCACACAACTTACGTGAAATTAACTAGATAAATCCTTCAAGTTGAAATATACACATATTCGCACAGTAATGTCAATTATCTACCACGGTAATTTTAAGCTGACTAACATGTCTTTCTGTTTACACAATTCTGGCTTGCGTTGATAGATCATAATTGCTTCTGCAAATTTTAACAAGCGAGTATTTTGTGTTCTAAACAACACGTGAAATGCAGTGTCTCTGGACACAACATGGCCACTGGCGACGATGTGCCTGCCGATTGAAGACGCCGGGAGCTTCCGGTGTGTCGGCCCCACGCGGCTAGCATCTCCTGTGTGTTGTATCTTGTTGACCCATTGAGGTATGTGTTCTGACACCCGTTTGTTAAGCTGTCTCTCCGTTCGACCAATGTAAACGGCCTGGCATCTACATGTGAATTGGTAAATACAATTGTTTGTGGCGTACAGAGGAACAGGCTCTTTGACTGTTGGTGTAGGAATGGGTACGGTTTTACATCTAATGACTGGAGTTGCCGCACAGAATGTTCGACCTACTGCTGTAATAAGCCGGTCTTGTAGACGTTGCATTACGTCATCCCCTCGAAAGGTTAGCTGGATGAATACCTTGAGTTTAGGGACTGTAGTTACGTCTGCTTTGGGTTTGGGCTGTTGGCAATGACGCTTTATAAATCCTGTGGAGTACCCATTCAGGTTTAAGACATTCTTCAGAGTTTCAAATTCCTCTGTCAGTGTGTCCTGGGTGCATATCTTTCTAGCACGGTCAAACAAGGTCCGTACTAAGCCCCGTTTGTACTGGACAGGTGTGAAGCTCTGAAAATTTAGGTATTGGCCAGTCCATGTTTCTTTGCGATACACCGATCTTTGAATTGTGCCGTCTGCTCTACGTCTCATTAGAATATCTAGGAACGGTAACTCTTCGTTGTGTTCGTGTTCCATAGATAGAGAGATGTTTTTATGCGTCTTGTTCATTGTGGCCTGAAACGATGTTGCTTGTAGCTCGTCTGTGGTGATAATTAGTATATCGTCCACATAACGCCGGTAAAAGGCCAAGTTGTTGATGTCTGAGGATCTCTTTTCTTCTAAGTGTGCCATGAAGATGTCCGCTAGAATAGGACCAAGAGGACTCCCCATGGCCACTCCGTCAATTTGGCGGTATGACTTAGTTAAAAAATTGAATTGGATGTTGGCGGTACATAGTAGTAGTAGCCTCTCCAGAATAGGTGTTGGTATGCCTAATTTTAGTTGTTTGTCTTCAATGCGTTCCCTTATTATTTTCACTGTCTCCTCTAATGGAACGTTAGTGAATAGGGAGGCTATATCCATGGATGCCATGTGTTTGTTATTTATGTCCATAGTATCCAATAATTCCACCAGTTGGAATGTATCTCTGAGTATTTTTGGATCGAAGGACTGTCGTACTGGCTTTAAAATTTCGGCTAGCCATCTCGCCATTTGGTGTTGTGCAGAGTTAACCATGGACAGGATAGGTCTTAGCGGGATGCCGGGCTTGTGAAGTTTGGGTAGACCGTACATCTGAGGAGTGTGCGAGCCACGTGGTGTGAGCGTTTTTGCAGTGGCCTCACTGATGAGTCCCGCATTCACAAGTGACTGGATCTCTTTCCTCATTATAGCATCCAGGTCATCCGACTTGTTTACTTTTTGATCTATCCTGAATTTGGATTCATCTGACAATATTACATCCATTTTTCTGTGGTAATCTGACATGTCCATCAGTACTGTACCGCTCCCTTTGTCAGGTTTCAGTATGACGAGGGTTTTGTTAGCCTTTAACGCTTTTAAGGCAGTAAGGTGTTCGTTGGTCAGCGGACACGTCTGTTTAGAGGGTGTTGTGCGATACTGGTGTTCTAAATCTACCAGTTTGGCCTTCAGCCACCCGACCGACTCAGCAGAGGTAGGTGATAACTTGGAGACTTGGTCAAACAACATTTCAAACTGTGCTTGCGACTCAACACGGTACCTGACGTGATGCAGCGAAATATGCCAGGCAATAAATCGTGCAATCTATTGTTTGTGTCTTCGTTATTCACATAGTTGTGTGTTCAAATAGATGACAGATCTGACAATGATGACACATGGTTGTACATTCAGATAGATGACAGATCTGACAATAATGACACATAATTGTGGGGTCAGGTAAATGCAAGTTCTGACAATAATGACACATATGTGTGGGTACAGGTAGATGTTATAAGACAGACAGTGGGATCAACACCTTGTGCCACATTTATTGAAAGACAGAAGATCAAGTGGTTTGGCCATGTCGTTAGAATGCGACACCAATAATTACCATCACTGGCCTTACATCAAAGATCATCTGCGACGAGACCAAGAGGACGTCCAAGAATAAAATAGATTGACGACATCAAAGACATTGTACAATCACACGGAATGACAATATCCAGTGCCACCCACGGGGCGCTTGAGTGCAAATTATTCCTCCCCACGACGCTTGACTGCAGAAGTGGAAGATGATGATGATGATGATGATGATGATGATGATGATGATGATGATGATGATGATGATGATGATGATGATGATGATGATGATGATGATGATGATGATGATGGCGGCGGCGGCGGCGGCGATGGCGATGGTGATGACGATGACGATAATGATGATGATGGTGAGGTAGATGACAGATTTGGCCAATGATGACATATAGTAATTAGTTCAGGCAGATGACAGATCTGGCTTATTATGACACATAGCTGTGGGCTCAAGTAGATGGCAGGTCTGGCTAGTGACAACACGATGTTATAGGTTACATGCGTCGCATAATACTTGGCTAGTTTAGCGAGGCGCTGATGTAATTTAAGTCTCATGAACTAATATGGCATGCGAACTCTGTATTCAAGACCCGCTCATTTATATGACAACGCTAACCTAGTACCTCGGATTACCGACGGTTAGTTATGAAGAGATGTTTAGCTGACGAAGCAATTTTTTCAACAATTATTACCAGACGATAGTTATGTTTAAGGCATGCTTTCCGGCATGGCACATGATTGATTGATTGAATGTTAGTATTGCACATTCTCCATTTCAAAATTAACTTTTGCTTGCATCTGAGTCCATGAAAGTAACAGGACACATGCGTTAATTAAGTATTGATTGCTGTTAACAGAAGACAGCGGGACAGAATTCCATATCAAAGGGCAAAAAAAAAAAAAAAAGACAAATGTCATGAATATGTATAAGCACACGATATTTTGCAACAGTCACTCCAAATGCTTTAGCATCTTGCTCTAGGAACAAGTGTACTATGAAGATTGACCACCTTGGTGAACTATCATGAATCAAGCATGAAGGTCTCTTCAGTGGAACCTTGAAATCAATACATTCATCTGTCAGTGGTAGTCAGTGGGAGTGGCACAATAATCGGCTTGTTGAGTCCCCAGTGAGTTGATTAACGAGACATCCAGACCAGGACTGAGTCTTGTCTACTGAGCTTTGTCATTATTCTGCACAGGAACGTGGCTCCGCCCACTAAAAATATCTCCAAAATCGAGGTAAGTAAATGGGTAGTTGCTTATGTAGGTAGCTCGAAAGGTAGTTGGAAATGAGTAGCTGGGTAAATAACTAGGTAGCTGGGCAATTAGATAAGTACGCAGGTAGCGGGTATGTAGTAATAAATAATAAATGTTTGCATATCCTTTACAGGACATTGCTGTCAACATCAGCATCTTTCATCTGATTGTTGATTTCTTGGCAAGATTACGCTCAGTAGTTTGCCATTGCTTTCTGAGCGGCCGGCTCACATACCCCGTAAGTTACCGACGCGATCCGAACCACTACTGATTCTCACCGTCGTCACGTTACTTACGAGAGTATACGAGATTACGGAGAAAAGTTGCTAACCTCTAGGCCAGGAAGCCGGCGGGAGAGTAGTAGGTAGATATTAATTTAGTAAGCAAGTATGTAGAGAAGTAGCTGGGTAAGTTGGTAGCTATGTTGGTAGTTGGGTAAGAAGATAGGCAGATAGAAAGTTGGGTAAGTAGGTAGGTCAATAAAAATGTATGTAAAAATGTAAGTAGGTAATACATTTTTTAAGTAACTAGGTAGATAAACAATTGGATACGCAGGCAGGTGGATAGGTAGTTTGGTAGGCATGTAGTTAGATAAGAAAGTAAGTAGGTAGGATGTAGTTAGATAAGAAAGTAAGTAGGTAGGCATGTAGTTAGATAAGAAAGTAAGTAGATAGGCAGGTAGTTAGATAAGAAAGTAAGTAGATAGGCAGGAAGTTAGATAAGAAAGTAAGTAGGTAGGCAGGAAGTTAGATAAGAAAGTAAGTAGGTAGGCAGGAAGTTAGATAAGAAAGTAAGTAGGTAGGCAGGAAGTTAGATAAGAAAGTAAGTAGGTAGGCAGGAAGTTAGATAAGAAAGTAAGTAGGTAGGCAGGAAGTTAGATAAGAAAGTAAGTAGGTAGGCAGGTAGTTGGATATAAAGTTGGGTTAGAAGGTAGGTATATAGGTAATTAATTGCCGAATCTGTGGCGAAGGGTTACGGACGCAGTTCGTAATCCTGCATACTGCGTTCGAAACACAGCTGTGGGCGACTTGGCAGCAGACCGCCCTACGTTGGCTTTTTTAAAATAATGAAATGGTGTGTGTGCCGGTCGTTCAGAAAGCAATGGCAAATTACTGAACGTACACTTGGCCAGGAATCACGAACAGCCAAATAATGCTGGGGTTGACTGCTACGTCCTATAAAGGATATACAACTAAATTTTTCATATAGGTAATTGGGAAAGTAGGTAGGTACATAGGTTCATCAGCAAGTAAATGTATAAGTTTGTGTGCTTGTAGGTGGGTTGAGAATATGCTGGTTGGTAAGTATGTATATTAATTGGTAGCTGTGTAGATAGGCAAGTAGATTGGTACATAGTTTGGCAGTTGGGAAGGTGTTCTAGAGAAGTTAAGACGAGTAGGGTGGTAAGTAGGTGGGGGGGGGGGGAGGTATTTAAGTAAACAATTAGGGTGGTAAGAAGATAAGCTGACATATACAAGGTACGCGAGAAGATAGGTAAATAGATATGTAGAGTCTTACAAGGTTAGACATTTAGCATGTCTGTCTATATGTAATTCGGGAGACTCCGTGGCGAAGCGGTCAAGTCGTCTGCCTATCACTCCGAAGGTTGTAGGTTCGTTTCCGGGCTACGTCTTTCGTTTCACGAGTGCATTTTTCTCGGAGACTCCTGGGGGTCGTCGCTTGCGCTATGGAGTTCATGTTTTGTGCGACGCTTTCAACAGGCCTCCCTGCGGAAAGAGACCGAACCATATGGGATTATACCTGGTGCAATGTAGTCGATCCTCTCGACTTTTGAGACGTTGTGTCTATATGAAAACATATACATTTGTACCTGTGTGTAGTCAGATAGGTATGTGGGTAACGAACAAACGAACGAACGAACAAACAATCTTTATTTTCAGAGAGTTAAGAATTGGAGTACGTAGAAAATTTGGATTGGGAAATAGAAATGATGCAGGTGACAAATTAATAGAAATTTGCACAGAAAATGAGTTAACGATAGCCAACACACTTTTTAAACAACACCCAAGAAGACTCTTCACACGGAAGTCCCCGGACAGTATTACCAAAATCCAGATAGATTATATTTTAATACAAATAAGATGGAGATCATGCATAACATCTGCAAAAACCCTACGAAGTGCAGACTGTGATACAGATCATCAGTTATTAGAAGCAGATCTGAACTTAAAACTCAAAAAGCTTACCCGAGGACCAAGGCCACTTCGTTTTGATCTCACAAAAAATACCAGATGCATACAACGTAGAAGTGAGGAATCGTTTTGGGGTTTTGATGTCTGTACAAGAGGAAATGACAAATGATGAACTGGCAGTACAAGCTAGAGATATCTTAATAACAGCAGCCAAAGATTTAATCCGACCAGGACTAAGCAACATAAGCCATGGATTACACCATGCACATTAGAATTAATAAAACAACGAAGGGAACTGAAAAAGAAAGGAGAAACCGATAACAGTAAGATGAAGTATAAATCTTTAACACGAAGAACAGGAAGAACACAAGAAAGGACAAAAACCAATATATACAAGATTGTTGTATAAAAATAGAGCAATATCATAAGAATAGAAGAGATTACGAAATGTTCAAAGAAATGAAGTTATTTACAAAAAAAATGTTCAACCGCAATTAAATGTTATCTGTGACAAGTTGGGAAATACCTTAACGTAATTTCTAGACAAATTCTAGAAAGATGGCAGGAATACTGCAGTGGAATGTTTGATATGAATGGTATACATGAACCAATGACAGCAGAATCAGAACCTGAAGCCTCATGAAATTGCATGGGCAATAAAGAACGTGAAGAATGGTAAATCACCAGGATGTGATGAGATACCAGCTGAACTAATTAAAGTTGGAGGAGAAGAAAGCATACAAATATATCATGAATTATGTAAAAAAGATATGGAAATATGGTATATGGCTAAAAGATTGGAAGAGAACTATCTTCATTCCAATACCAAAAAAGGGCAACCCGAAATTATGCACCAACTATAGAACTGTTGCCCTGATCAGTCATGCAAGTAAAATTCTACTAAAAGTCATAATGGGAAGACTTCGTAAGGAAATGGAAGAAGAGATTAACGTGGTTCACGCTGGATTTAGACAAGGAAGAAGAACAAGAGATCACATTCTGAACATGCGTTTAATAATATAAAAGTGTAGAGAATTTAATGTAAACCTATTCTCCTGTTTTGTGGATTATTTAAAGACATTTGATTGTGTACAACATCAGAAACTTTGGTAAATCATGAGGAATATGGGTTTTCCATCGCATGTAGTACAACTCATAAAAATTGTTTATCTAGACCAACAAGCAGGGGTTAGAATAGATGGCGAGACATCAGATTGGTTTGACATCAAGAAAGGTGTCCCTAAGGCCTGTGTGCTGCCACCCTATTTGTTTAACCTATACGCCGAAAAAATAATGAGAAATGTCAGAGATGATATAACCAGGGAGCAATGTGATGCCCTAAATATCGGTGGTCATGAAATATCAGAGATTCGATATGCTGATGATACAGTATTACTATTCACGTCACAGAATGGTATAGCAAACTTAAAAACCTTGACCCAAAGAAATAGTGAAAATCACAACTTATATCTTAACATAGCAAAACCAAAGATATTGCACACAGATAAAACTACTATAGAGAAATAAATATATGTTAATGAGGAAAGATTGGAGGTGGTAGAAAATTTTGAATATCTTGGGTCATTGATTACCAACAATGGTGACAATTAAAGAAATTAAACGACGACTATCAATTGCTCTTCAACGGCTAAAACAACTTAATAAATTATGGAGTGGGATAGACAGAACTACAAAAATTAGATTTTTAAGAGCATGCACCTTTCCCATTGCAACATACGCCTGTGAGACCTGGTCACTTACTAAACAAGATGAACAGCGCATAAATGCTTTTGAATATAAATGTTATAGACGGGTTCTAAGAATATCTTGGGTAAAGAAAAGAACAAATGCTTCCGTACTTCAAGAGCTGAATATTGAAGAGGGCTGGCTATTAAAGACGAAAAAACAAAGAAAATTGATATATTTTGGTCACTTGAAACGTCATGAAAGTTGCTGCTTTTTTTTTTTTTTTTTTTTTTTTTTTTTTTGGATATTCTGTCTATGTAGATATTAAATAGAAGTGGAGAGAGTACACATCCCTGTCTCATTCCTGTATTGACTTTGAACATATCTGATATACCTTTTTATGTTTTTACTACACTTTGGCTCGAGTGGCACATGGCTGTGATGTTTTCTATCAATTATCCTTATATCCCGTAGTCTTCAAGGTTCCATAATTTGTATCTGTCTACTCTATCGAAATCCTTTTGCTGATCTACACATACAGTATTCTTTCATCTGAAGTAAAGTGTTCAAAATTTTCTGAATCTTTACTGTCAAGGCTGCACTGTAATTTTATTTTATTTTATTTTTTTCGCATATCCTTTACAGGACATCGCTGTCAACAACAGAATCTTTCAGCTGATTGTTGATTTCTTGGCAAGATTACGCTCTGCAGTTTGCCATTGCTTTCTGAGCACTGTCACTGGGTCTTAGAAAAGAAATTATCGCATCTTACAAAGACCCAATTTCAACTGATGGTTGCACACACTAGATAATTATTGAGGCCTCAGAGCTACGGATTTGCAGACGAATGCTGAACATTCCTTGGAGAAGCAAAATGAGTAATCTGAATGTTTTGAATCAGGCTAACGAGCACGGTCAACTTACCACAAACACTAGAAAAAGAATGTCATCATATGTGAACATACAATGAGGAGAGACTGTGAAACACGCTGTGATAAAAATACAGATTTATAGAAAGAAATAAGACGGAAACCAATGAGAGAAGATCTTTTGATGATAGATTATTGTGTGGTTATAACTGTTGCTGACATGATTCTAGATCTCCCTGCTGCCCGCTCTATAAATGCTTTCTGTGCCTCGTTAGATATAGCTTTAGGGCGAATCCTCCACTGGCAGGAGCATACTACAACACCAGTTTCCATCCTCTTCATAAACTCCTGTAACTGACATATATTAAACATTGTCGCTGTTATTTTTATCGCGCTTGTTATTGTGTACTAACAAAACAACTGACATGATGATTTTTCAGATAATTCAGTGCCAGAGAGAATTGTGCTGATTGGCATGTCCAGAATTTAGTCACACTAACAGTTGTCGACAATTGCCGGCGTCCTTGTATACATTATTATAACTCTTAGCCCCTAAACATGTCAACAAATTATTTCCACTCCTTTTCTCTCCAACACAATCCATCTCAGGCACCGAATCTGACTGTCCCATTAACTGGTTTTTGACAGATCCATTGTGACGCGAAAGCCACACACGTGCTTCATGCCAACCAAGTGTCATCGGAAGTCACTCCCTTCTCATCGCAACACTGCCCTCATATAACTCCCACTCTGTTGTCACTCCACAGCTCACTCAATGATCCCAGGCCCAGTTTCTACTGTCACAACATCTCTCTCTCTCTCTCTCTCTCTCTCTCTCTCTCTCTCTCTCTCTCTCTCTCTTTCTCTCTCTCTCTCTCCATCTCTCCATCTATTTATCTCTCTACATCTTTGTATCTCTCTCTCTCTTGCTTAACACACACACACACACACACAAACACACACTGACACACACAGTCATTCATTCACGCAACCTCACACCCTAACAGCTTTCAAACGCACCCATCAAAGTATGAGCTATTGATGTGGGTTAATGACAGACACAAGCCTATCGTTATTTGAAGGATTCCATCGCATATCTGTGTACCATGTAATTGGCAATAATTAGCTGTGTGTACAGTAATAATAATGTATCACCAACATTGTCATCAGATGTCTTGTCGACTGACGTTTTCGATAAGTTCGCTCAACTATTGTTCTCCGTCACATTCTGTCAAAGCGCGTGGTGTTGTTTTGTTGTCACTAAGACTGTCCAATATCTATGTATATCGACACTTAATTTCTAATCTAACCCTATTTTATTTCCTCTGACACACACCTGATCGACATTATGGTGTCTCCCGGCCCCGCTTGACCTATTCCTAAATGTGGCCCAAATCACATAGCAGTCAAACATAGTCATTATGTTTTCGAATTATTCTCTCTATACTCTCATTATATTCTCATATTCTCATTATTATACTCTTCTCAGTCCATAATTATAGAGGATGTTTGTAATGAGGGCGTTGTTTTGGCTATCAGCCTACACAAATTTGTATTACTTAACTGTTCAAGTCAGCATAAACTTTACACCAACTCAAGATGGCGAAGTGTCTCATGTTTTCTCCCACAGGGACGATAAGCTGGCGACATGTTAGAGTCAACCGTGTACCTAATGTAACTAACTCTACAACAAAGTTACGGTTATGATTGACGTAAATACATATGAATCAAACATTACAATACACGCACGCACGCGTGCGCGCGCACACACACACACACACACACACACACACACACACACATTCATTCATTCATTCATTCAGTAGCATGTCCCTTGCAGAACCTCGCTGCCCTAACAACTCTCCGGAACACCTCTCGATCATAATCAAGATGTCCCGCGTCCGATACACCCATCTGGAGATCATCCGCCACATCCTGCACCCGTCTTCTCCTAGCCATCCTCTTCCTCTCTTCCCAGGCTTATACAACTCCATTATGGTTCTCTCCAAACGTTCATGACATTTCAAGTTACCAAAATATTTAAATTTTCTTTGTATTTTCGTCTTTAATAGCCAACTTTCTTTAATATTCAGCACTTGAAGTATGGATGCATTTGTTCTTTTATTTATCCAAGATATTATTAGAACTCGTTTATAACATTTATATTTAAAGGCAGTTCAGCATGTTTAGTAAGTAATTCGGTCTCACATGCGTATGTTGCAATTGAAAAGATGCATGCTCTTTAAAAAAAAAAAAATGGGGGGAGGGGTGGGGTTGGGGAGGTGGGGGTAGTTTTGTCGCTCTCCACAATTTATTCGGTTGATTTAGTCCTTGAAGAGAAATAAATATGTGTCTTTTAATTTATTTCATTAAATTTCATTGAGTCACATTCATTGGTAATCAATGACCCAGGATATTCGAAATGTTCCACCACCTCCAATATTTCCTCACTAACATATATTTCTTTCCCCATAGTAGTTTTATTTGTATGCATTATCTTTGTTTTTGCTATGTTAAGATATAAGTTGTGATTTTCACTATTCAATTGGTTTAATATTATTAGGTTTTCTATACCATAGTAGTACCAAATGTCCTAATAAAATATGATTTATGGTGGACCACCATCTACATCACGGTATAAATCGTTATATACGGGTATACCACTCACATCGTGATGTCACAAATACGGACCTCGTAGGTCAAAGTTAGGTCATAGGTCTATGTCTAATTAACTTATGTCTACTGGATTGTGTATATAAAAATAACGTGTATGTAGGTTAGGAGGCGGTCGATCGGGCGCTGGGGTGAGGCACCTAATGGTGGTATTAGTAGTGTATCCACTATCACATACACGTTAAAGATCTACAAATTAAAACTGTAATAAAGATGGTGAATACTATTGGTTGTAGTGGTCGGAATGTGTAACTGTGGGTTGGTCGAAGGGGAGAGTATCAACAGTGTGTGTAAAAGTGGTGACGTGGGTATTGTGGGTGCCTGCGTCGTTGGTCATTCATCGAAGTACACGTGTTCCTAAAGGGGTGCGCCATCGGAATATGGAGGTGGTAGGTTCGAATCCCGGAGTCAGGTTGGAGGACTGAATAAAACAGTGGTGGGGGATATGAGTGCATGGTAAGGTCGAGGGTTTGGGGTGAGATTTTCGTGATCGAGGAGTAAAGTATCAACAGTGTTTGTGTGTGTGTGTGGGGGGGGGGAGTGAGACGTGGCGGATGTATTAGCCGATCCTCAGGACGGATTCGAACCCGCGGCCATCACCCAGATGGGAAAGTACTGTGGAGTAACACACGTCTACAAATGTAACGTTTCAAACACAACACAGGAATGTACTAGCCGTTAATTAAAGGTTGGACCATTTTCACACTAATGTCCACCTCGCTCAGGAGATAAGAATAAGACTTAACTACTTATCAACATTTCCCAAGGTGTATAATCCTCTAGTTGGATGGCGGGAAAATATAGTGCGTCATAGTAAGTAGTAAGTAAAAGTATGGTAGTCACAGGTGCAGTATTATCTGAGGATAGATCATGAACCTGAAATATTTTCTTTTATGAGCATATATGACGTCTCAGTAATCCTTAAGATAATGAATCATAAAATTTCAAAGCTCAAGAGTGAGGATACTAAACAGCTTCCGGTTTTGAATATTTAACAAGGTAAACTTTATTTATTAAAGGTAATAGTATATTCGAGTTAATATTAACAATAGTATTTTTGATGTGTTGAGTGAAAAGTAAAATTGATCATCAGAAGATTTGGGTTGTCCGTTATATATCTAAATAATGTGACCAATTATTTATTATAATGGCGTTTTATTATTATTATTATTATTATTATTATTATTATTATTATTATTATTATTATGTGTAGTGGATGCGTCTTAAATATTAGCATCATACATTGGTATCATGTGGTTAATGGCTACAACCGGACCACGTGGGGACGATACATTCTGCCGATCACATGCTTAAGGATACATCCGGTTTGATGGGTATGGTTACATCCGATCAAAAGGAGGCGTTGCTTCCGGTCACATGTGTAAGGGTACACCCGGGACGCATGGGTAATGGTTACATCCGGTCAAAGGTGGTGTTGCATCTTGTCACACGTGTAAGGATACATCTTGGACACGTTGTTTAGATGGGTGCTACAAAAAGGGTGTCCTGTCGGCTGTCAAACCCGGGGACCTAACTCGGGATGACCACCATGTATAAGAGTCATCCCTCTTCCTCGTCAACAAAGCATCGGAAGTTCAAAATTATCTCCCTTCTCTCTCTCTTTTCTATGTTCGTGTCGACTTAGGGTCAACGAGGAAAACAGAAGGACATCCCGACGTCAACACAATATAAGGCGGTCTCGAAAGCAGCATAAGCGACAGTGTCCGACTAATCCGTTCTCATAGTCGGAGAGAAGAGTAGTTATCACCGGCGCCAGTCGAGGAAGGCAACCTTTACTTAACAACTAGCGGGTCATACAGCGGCGACTGATTAGCGCATTGTATCAGCTGTATAATATTACATACGAACACAACAAGCTGTCTCGGCTAGACTATAGGCGACTCGTGTAACACGGCAAGTCACGTGCACACTTAACTGACCATCGAAGTTATCACCTCCCAAATAACGCATTTACACTTTCATTAATATTTCTCTCTGTCTGTCCTAATGGATCTTTGCAGCTTTCCCCACAAGCACACGTCAAAGGCCAATATATGTTTCTTAAATCATTTCTGCTCATGTTCATGTTTCACATCCAGAAAAAGTACAGGTTCTATGTAACACTTCAACATTTTCTGTCTTCACCGGAAAAAAAATTTAATTACCATTAAATATTGATGAGCGTGGCTGCTCATTGTCCACGTTTCACAAACAGACTCAAGCACAGATTATATGAAACACTAAACCAAACGTATAATTATGTCGACCGAAATAAGAAAATATGTTAGCCAAATTGATAAAATGGTTGCACAAAGTAAGAAATATCTCATCCAAACGTATAAATATGTCGACCGAAATAAGAAGATATGTTAGCCGATATTTAAAATGTTGGTCAAATCAAGAAATATCTCAACCAAATTTATAATTATGTCTACCGAAATAAGAAAATGTGTTAGCCTAAGTAATGAAAAAAATGTTGGCCAAAGTAAGAAATATCTCATCCTAACCTATACATATGTCAACCACCACCACCACCACCACCATCATCATCATCATCATCATCATCATCATCATCATCATCATCATCATCATCATCATCATCAACATCATCTTCCACTTCTGCCATCAAGCGTCGTGGGGAGGAATAATTCACCCTCCAGCGCCCTGTGGGTGGCGCTTGATAGTGTTATTTCGTGTGATTGAACAATGTCTTTGAAGTCGTCAATCCATTATCTTCTTGGACGTCCTCTTGGTCTCGTTGCAGATGATCTTTCATGTAAGCCAGTGGTGGTAGTTGCTGGTGTTGTATTCTAACGACCTGGCCAAACCGCTTGATCTTCTGTCTTTCAATAAATGCCGCACAAGGTGTTGATCCCACTGTCTGTCTGATAACAGCATTTACTTACTCGGTCTCGGATTTTTAAGTTGGCAGCTCTCCTCGGGCATCCCATCTCGCATGTGTTGATTTTGCGAAAATGTGATTTGGATAAAGTCCAAGTTTGAGATTAGTAGCATAGGGTTGGTGTGAATATGCTGTTTATTATCTGTCGTTTTGCGGACATGGGAATATTTGGATGTTTCAGTAAGGGTGATAGTTGATATGTAAGTGCACTTGCTTTTTGACATCTGATTTCGATTTATCTGTCCAATCTGCCATCGTCTGTGATCATACTTCCAAGATATTTGAAGTCTTTAACTTGTTTCAGAGTTATGCTATTTATCTGTATTTTAGTGGGCCCGGCGTTCTGCAAAGGTGCATTACTTCGGTTTTTGCTGTATTTATACTCATACTGTATCTGCTGCATGTTGAACTCCGATTAATAATATGATACTGTAGTCTGCCCTCATCGCTGTGAAACAGGCACTGATCTTCTGCAAATAGTAGTTCATTTATTTCCTGTGGATCAGTTGTTTCATCTGGAGCAAAGAGTTCTAAATTTGCTGAATCTGTTCTGTCAAGACTTGCTTCTTTGGATAATCTGTCCATGTAGATATTAAATAGCAGAGGAGAGAGCACACATCACTGTCTCACTCCTGTATTGACTGTGAACATATCCGATACTCCTTCTTGTGTTCTTACTGCACTTAGGCTCGAGTGGTACATGGCTATGATGTTTTCTAGCAATTGCCCTTGTTTCCCATAGTCTTCATGGATGGTCCATAATTTGTATCTGTCTACTCTATCGAAAGCCTTTTGTTATCTACAAACACAATATTCTGCTGGTCACTAATTCTATAGTTTGTTCACATATTTGTCTAAGTGTAAATAGTGCATCAGTGCAACTTTTACCTTTCCGAAAACCGAATTGTACGTTGCTTAACTGTTGTTCAACTGTGGGTCTAGCTATTTGTTCCAATAGTTTTGCGTATATTTTCCCTATATGGCTCAGGAGTGATATACCTCTGTATGTTTCGCACTCTCTCATATTGGTACTATTATTGCCTGTTGTCAATCATCTGGGACTTTTCTTTCTTCCTATGCTATATTAAATGTTTTAAAAATATTAATATTATTATTATCTTCTCTCTCTCTCTCTCTCTCTCTCTCTCTCTCTCTCTCTTTCTCTCTCTCTCTCTCTCTCTCTCTCTCTCTCTCTCTCTCCATCTCTATCTGTCCGTCTCTCTATCAGCTTTCTTTCAAGCACTTGTACCTTGAACGCGATAACCAGGTAAGCGAGGAAGCGCTTTTTCTCTAGTCAAACGTGAAACTGGTAGACGATTCCAGGGACCTATATTCTATTGAGACATCAAAGCCTATGCCAGTCGGCTGTTGACCGAGTCTGTGCCAATTACCTAATGCGGTCAATGAACCGAGCAGATCGTCAAAGGGATTTACCCCAAGCGGGTACATATATTTCACAAGTGATTAGTCTCACACTAGCGCTGAGTGTCCAGCATCGGGTTGTTTGTATAACAATTGTTGTTTTAGTTCTTTGGAATTTGTTACTTGAGAGAGAGAGAGAGAGAGAGAGAGAGAGAGAGAGAGAGAGAAAGAGAGAGAGAGAGAGAAAGAGAGAGAGAAGGCAGAGTAAGAGATAGACACATAGAGAGACACAGAGAGACAGAGCGATATAGACCGAGAGATATAATCAGATACAGAGAAAAACAGAGAGAGAAAGAGAATTCGAGAGAAAGAGACCGAGACAGAGAAAGACTGAGCGGTAGAAACACACAGAGAGACAGAGAGAGGCACAGAAAGACAGAGAGTTGGAGTCAGAGAGACATACAGAGAGACAGAGAGAGGCACAGAGAGATAGAAAAACAGAGAGACAGAGAGAGTGACAGAGACAGAGAGAGAATCATAGTAATATTAACTCTGTGTGTGATAACGACGGCTTTCTATCCACATTGGCCACTCTGCGCTGTGTGATTGTGTTGTCATATTCTCCTTTCCGTGTTTGATGATTCACGCATAGATGAAAGCAACACGCATTCGACAATAGTCGCAATGAACACGCACCACTTACATAAAATGAAACCTTTAAATACTGTATGTTGCAGTTGTGCTTCGAATAATGATAGCATCATCTGCCATGCCTAGACTGTGATCTGGAAGTGTAACATACCCTTTGTCGCGAAGATAAAATTTATATAAATCTTGTCACATGTTTTGCTATTTTAGCATTCATTAGTGAGTAATACACGTTGTGCCACGGCTCCCGAAAGTGACAGTCTACGCCAGTGTTTCCCAACGTGGGGCCCACGCCCCACAGGGGGGCAATTTGATTGTTAAGGGGGGCAATTCGAAAATGGACTCGTCCGGAGTTTAAGTTAACCGTATGGCGTCTCTCAGTTACTACTTGAGCTGGGTAAACAACCAGTATAAGTAACTTCTGTCCGCCATGTTAGTAGCCTTGATTTCATTGTTAGACGTTAGAGTTGAACTGCTGACACTAAGCATTTAGCGCTATTTGTTCTGAATGGTGCGAAATGCTTAGTGCCGGAATCTCAGTTTCTGCAGTGTTTCACAGTAACGCTCAGCATTCACCGCTGGTGTTAATTTGAAATAAGGGTCCGATAAATTGTTGTAAAAGTCTTGTTGTTTTAAAAATATATACATTGCATAAAAATAAGTGATGTATAAATGGTATGTAAATTCAATTGTAATTTTTATTAATTTCAGTTTTAGAAGCATCATTTTCCAGAAAGATTTGTCAAATGAAAAAGTATGTTTTTTGCGGTGGGGTAAATGTGCCATACATATTTAAATATGCATTTTTAGTCAACGTTTACTCCAGTTCATATTATTTTTTTTTTTTAAGTTTTTAATTAATCTTATATTTATTTATTTCAGTCTATAGTGAAATGAGTGATGCAAGCAAGAAAAAGAAATGTGTCAGTATTCGTAGAAATATTTGAAATTTGGTTTCATACCCGCTGTCCACGATGAAAGTTCATTTCATTTATTTTATGTCCACAATGTTTGACCAACGAATCAATGAAACGAGGTCGCCTTGAGGCACATTTGAAGGCAAAACATAATGCTCATATGAATTCAGATTTGAATTAATTTCAAACTATAAAGAAACATTTTTAAAAAAAGAGTAATATTAAAGTCTCTATTTACTGCTCATAATGCAACTATCAATCGTACTCTTAAGGCTAGTTATCAAATTTCATTACTCATCGCTAAATCTGGGAAAATTCATACTACAGGGGAGAATTTAATCAAACCATCAATATCAGCATTTCATAAAATGGTTCTGGAAAAAGATGTCAAAGACATTACAGCTATGCCACGATACTGTTAGCAGAAGAATAAACGAAATGAGTGAGGATATTGAAATACAACTTGTTGAAAAGCTGAAAACAAGAAAATTCTCGGCGAAAATGGATGAATCAACTTTGAGAAACAGTGAGGCCGTACTTATAACTTCATTCATTCAGTAGCATGTCCTTTGCAGAACCTCGCTGCCATAACAACCTTCCGGAAAACCTCTTGATCATAAGCAAGATGTCCCGCATCTGATACACCCATCTGGAGATCATCCGCCACATCCTGCACCCATCTTCTCTTTGGCCTTCCTCTTCCTCTCTTCCCAGGCACTTATAACTTACGTAAGAGATATTGATAAAGGTGATTTTGCTGAATAAATGTTGTTCTGTAAATCATTAGAAAGCACCACTACCTCCAAAGATATATATGGTAAGCTAAACAATTACTTAGATGTCAATGATATTCCAATGAAAAATATAACATGTTGTGCTGCAAATGGTGCTCCTAATATGATGGGGAAGAAAAATGTTTGCTTAAAGTTGATGAAAGATAAGAATCCATAAATGCTTCTTGTGCATTGTGTTATTCCACATGGAATACATGGAAAACCTGGTAGCTAATAACATTTCGCCTGTTCTAAATGAAGTACTAAATTTAGTTATGAAGTGTATCAATGCTATTAAAGCTATCGCCAAATGTGAACGTCTCTTCAAGTTATTTTGTGAAGAACAAAATAAAGACTATGTGAGACATATTTCACACTGAAGAAAGATGGCTCTCGAAAGGGAACTGCTTGAAAAGATTTATGGAACTATTTGATACTCTTAGGGATTTTTTAAGCGACAAACCTGAAATGAAAAATCTGTTAACGGTCGATGGTAAGGCATTTGTGAGTTATTTAGCCGATATCTTTGAAAAACTAAATATATTAAATAAACAACTTACAGGAACAAATAAACCTCTTGTCGATGCAAAAGCGAAGGTATTTGGTTTAATTACCTGTATTGAATTATGTCAGACAATTTTGACAAGTTTCATTGGCTCCAAAAATATGAAGTGTCTGATACCGCTATATATCACGGATCATCTGGAAATTTTATCGGCTGATTTAAAAGAAAGATTTTCTGATTTGAAACAAATTGATTTCCCAACTTGGATGATGCAGTCAATGTTAGTGGATCTATCTGATATTTCAAATATGCAGTATCATGCAGAAATGCAAAATGATGAGTCAATTAAAACTGTATTTAATATAAAAGGAGTGATGGCATGGCTTTGTGAGGAAACCAAAATCAAATATCCAAATGCAACCAAATGTGCAAGAGAACTATTATTACCGTTTCCATCATCATATTTAGCTGAATACGGATTTAGTTGCATAAATGATTTGCTGCTTTTAAAAAAAAAATCGGCTGGATATAACAAAAACGGTGAGACTTGAGACTGAAGTTAACTAAATTGGAACCTGACATAAAATCTCTTTGCAGCAAGCATCAAGTGCAAGGATCTCAATACATTTAAATAATAAATAATTACTAATAATTAAAATAATATAGAAAAATCTTTCATTAAAATTATTTTGTACTTGAATTTCAGTTCTCCATTATATGTTTTGAAAATTTACTTACTGTGTTTGCTCAATAATTTCCTAGTTATTTCTTCCTAAAACCTATCATTCAAGTTTCTTTAGTGAACATTTCAATTTTTGAATATTAAAAATTATGTATATGTTAGGTGGGGGGGGGGGGCATAAGAATTTTTGAAAGGCTTAGGTGGGGCATAGCACAAAAAAGGTTGGGAAACACTGGTCTACGCGATAGCTTCTTCTCCAGTCATAACAGATTATAACTAGATTGCCAAGAAAGAATTTGCTGTAAATATACACTATAATTCTTTATTACAGCTCGGATGTGAATGCACTTGGTGAAAATGCAGCCGAACGGGACCAAACAGGTAAGGGTTTGGTTTTATTATTATTTATTTACCACTAGTAAATATTAGCATCAGCTACGGCACTGCTCTCGTGTGCAGTCTTTGATGTAATATCTGCATTACACGCCTACATATCTGGTATAGTATATAATACAGACTCAAGCGAAAAGAATATTTGGTTGAGTAGCTATACTGCCGGTACAATGGCGACGAGATGACGCGTTGTTCTTGGGAGACGCTGTTCAGTGTTTTTCTGTAGATTTCCTGTGGATTTCCTGTGGATAATGTTTTCCTGTGGATTATGTGATTGGACGTGTTCAAAAGAAGCCATGGAAGGCAGGTGGTGGATGAAATTTTGAGGGCAGCCGACAGATATTTGTTGGTTATGGTCTCGAGTTTCGCGACGGCAGGCAGAGGATCTCTTTCGAGAGACAATGGTTGCGGTCATCCGGCCAGTATGGTCACTGCCATAGAGGAAAGCAATGGCAAACTACCTATTTGAAAGTGCCTAGTACATTATGATTCGCTTAAAGACTGATCATCGCAAGACAAGGACAGAGACATTAAAATTAGCAACATGGAACGTTAGGACGTTAAACGACGATGGAAAATTAGAGAACATAAAACAAGAAATACAAAGAGAAAAAATTAATATTTTAGGGATGTGCGAAACGAGATGGACAGGAGCAGGCATCAAGATAGATGAAGATTTTAAGATTATTTATTCTGGAGGTGAAGATCGACAAAGGGGAGTGGCAATAATTTTTTGACCGGAAAACATCAACATCTGTTCAAGGATATTGGGCCATGTCGGACAGAGTTCTACTAGTTAAATTGAGTGGCAGATCTTTTAGCATAAATGTTATTCAAGTATATGCCCCAACAGGAGAGTCCAGTGAAGATATTGTAGAGGAATTATATAATGACATAGAGTCTGCCTTAAAGAAATGTAAAAAGTCAGAAATAAACATCATAATAGGAGACTTCAATGCAAAAGTAGGAAATCAAGGTGATAGATACACAGTAGGAAACTATGGTTTAGGAGAGAGAAATGAAAGAGGATACAGACTCGTAGCGTGGGCAAAAGAATAGGAAATGATTGTAGGAAACAACTGGTTTAAGCAACACCCTAGAAGATTATGGACACGGAGGAGTCCTGATAGCAGGATCAGAAACCAGATTGACTACATTCTAATTAGCAGAAGATTTAGAAACGCACTAACAGTAGCAAAAACAGCTCCCAGTGCTGATTGTTATAGTGACCACAGACTACTTACAGGAACATTGAGGATAAAGCTGAAGAAAGTCAAGTATATAACAGGAAACACTAAATATGATTTGTGTACATTGAGTAATGACAAGGAAATACAAAACAAATTCAACATTGAAGTACAGAACAGATTTGATATATTGTCTGATCTAGAGATATTATTCCAGGATGTGAATGATCAATGGGAAATGTTAAAGAATTCAATCAGATTGGCTGCAGAAACAACTATTCCAAAATTAAAGAAGGTGGGTCGTAAGAAATGGATGACTGAAGAAATGTTACACCTAATGGAAACAAGAAGACTCAACAAAAATAATCCTGCCAAATATGAAGAAATTCACAAACAACTCAGAATATTATGTAGGAATGCAAAAGAATCATGGCTCGAGGAAAAGTGCTTAGAAATTGAAAAACAACGCAACAGTCAAAATACCAAATTAGTGCACAAAAGAATTCAGGAACTTACTAATAAAAGGATAAGTACATCAACAGGCTGTCTAAAAACTAAAGATGGCAAAATCATAACAGAAAAAGATCAGATTCTACATGTATGGACAGATTATGTGAAAAACCTGTATAATGATAACAGAGAGGAACACTATGATATTAGATTTAATAATGAAGGAACGCCAATTTTAAAGATGGAGGTTCAAAATGTTCTTAAGCATATGAAAGCTGGCAAGGCCCCCGGTGCAGATAACATCACAACAGAAATGATTAAAGCTTTAGAAGAATTTTGATTAGTGCAAGTCACCAGACTGCCGAACACATTATATGATACTGAAGATATACCTTCTGAATTATGCAATTCTGTATTTATTGCAATTCCAAAGAAATCAGAAACCTTGGAATGTGATCAACATAGAACAATTAGTATAATGAGTCACATCACAAAGATTTTGTTACGAATTATCATGCAAAGAGTGAGGAAGAAAATACAACCTGAAATAGGGGAAGAACAATGCGGTTTTGTAGAAGGAAAGGGTCAGTAAATGCTGTGTATATGCTGCGAACAGTTATTGAACGTGCTATAGAAGTAAAAAAGGATATACATCTTTGCTTTATTGACTACACAAAGGTTTTTGATAGAGTTAGACATGTCAACATGGTGGATATGCTTGCAGATCTACAAATTGATGGGAAAGACATTAGACTTATAAAAAACATATATTGGAAACAACAAGCTGCCATAAGGATTGATAATGAAGTGGGACAATATCAATCTATTAAGATAGGTGTTAGGCAGGGATGTATAATGTCTCCAGATCTTTTTTCCCTCATCTCATCATCTCATCATGTTCCTCTTGTACCTTGCGGTGTCGAGGTGAAGTATAAACTTCGTGAGAGTGCTCGGTTATGGGCTTCGTATATCGACATTCCCATGGATTCTGCTATTCCCTCCGTCCAACGTTTACGTGGTCGGCCTCTTCTTCTGTTTCCATCTGGTCTGTACACCATTGCTTGTTGTGGCATGCTGTTGACTGGTAACCTACTTGCATGACTAAACCATTTGTACTTCTTAGTTTTTCTACGAGCAGTATGAAGATCCCTTGCCAGCTTGCTAGGCCAGTTTCCCTATATAGTGAAAATATTTTCAGAAATGTAGAAGATATAAATGGAATCAGCATTGGAGGAAGAAACATCAATAACATTAAATATGCAGATGATACAGTATTGATTGCAGAAAATGCACATGATCTGCAACAATTAGTAGTCGCAGTTGTTGTACACAGTGAGCGGCTGGGGTTAAAATTAAATTGTAAGAAGACACAGGTTATGGTCGTCACTAGGAAGAACGAAGTACCACAATGTAATTTACAAGTAAATGGGAATATTCTTCAACAAGTGAATCGGTACAATTATCTCGGAACAGTCATAAAATCTGATGGGAGATGCCTTGAAGAGCTTAGAACAAGAATCGCCCTGGCGAAAGTAGCCTTTAGCAAGATGAAAAACATTCTGACCAATAAAAAGATGTCAATTGAAACGAGAAAAAGAGTGTTGAGGGGGTACATAGAGCCTGTTCTTTTGTATGGATGTGAAACTTGGACAATGTGCAGTCAAGCTGAAAAACATTTGATGGCTACAGAAATGTGGTTTCTGAGGAAAATGCAAAGAGTACCATGGACAGATAGAAAAACCAATGACCAAGTACTACAGGAGACAAATGAAAATCGTAGACTGATTAGAGAAATGAGACGAAGACTGTCAAAATTTTGGACATGTTATGAGAAGAAATGGATTGGAGAACTTAGTGACAACTGGCAAGATCGAAGGGAACAAACCAAGAGGATGGCGAGTCATGACCGCCCACGCTTTCCGGCATGGCACATGATTGATTGATTGGTTGAGCTGCCGCCATCTTAATATATTACACGATAACATATTTCACAGAGTATCTACCACAATACAAACAGCACACGTCAACATATGTGTTGGAATATCTCACGAAGTATAAACATTACACGTAAACTTATTTGGTAGAGTATCTGATTAATTATAACCATTATGTAAACGTTACAAGCGAATATGAATATGCAGTCTTTGACGCAGTTTAAACATGTCGACATATCGTAATATGAATATACCTCAGCATATTTGGTGGAGTATGTGGCAAAGTATAAATATTACACGTGAGTATATTTGGTGGAGAGTGGGCGTAAAGTAAATATTACACGTGAGTATATTTGGTGGAGAGGGGACGTAAAGTAAATATTACACGTGAGTATATTTGGTGGAGAGGGGACGTAAAGTAAATATTACACGTGAGTATATTTGGTGGAGAGTGGACGTAAAGTAAATATTACACGTGAGTATATTTGGTGAAGAGGGGAAGTTAAGTAAATATTTCACGTGAGTATATTTGGTGGAGAGGGGACGTAAAGTAAATATTTCACGTGAGTATATTTGGTGAAGAGTGGACGTAAAGTAAATATTACACGTGAGTATATTTGGTGAAGAGGGGAAGTTAAGTAAATATTTCACGTGAGTATATTTGGTGGAGAGGGGACGTAAAGTAAATATTTCACGTGAATATATTTGGTGGAGAGGGGACGTAAAGTAAATATTTCACGTGAGTATATTTGGTGGAGAGGGGACGTAAAGTAAATATTTCACGTGAGTATATTTGGTGGAGAGGGGACGTAAAGTAAATATTTCACGTGAGTATATTTGGTGGAGAGGGGACGTAAAGTAAATATTTCACGTGAGTATATTTGGTGGAGAGGGGACGTAAAGTAAATATTACACGTGAGTATATTTGGTGGAGAGTGGAAGTAAAGTAAATATTACACGTGAGTATATTTGGTGGAGAGTGGACGTAAAGTAAATATTACACGTGAGTATATTTGGTGGAGAGTGGACGTAAAGTAAATATTACACGTGAGTATATTTGGTGGAGAGTGGACGTAAAGTAAATATTACACGTGAGTATATTTGGTGGAGAGTGGACGTAAAGTAAATATTACACGTGAGTATATTTGGTGGGCCGGGCTCCCTGGCCGAGGAGTTAGCATATTTCTCTGTAACCCCGAATACTCTCGTGGTTGACGTGAGCGCACGAGAATTGGAAGCGGTTCGAGTCGCGCCAGTGACTTATGAGAGTATGAAGATAAAAGATCAAATCAACGTAGAGGTAAAGAACAATTTTGATGCATTGTCCAATCAACAAATCAATCAGGTGCCGTCTCTACAATAAAGGTTGGCTGCAATGGATCTCTAACACTGTCTGTCTCTCGCCTTGACTGTAAATTCTGTCAGATTGCTGTTCGGCCATCTCTTGGTGTTATATTCCAACTCTTTGAATACCTCTTGCTCGCTTGCCTTCAACCTGACCCTCCTGTATGGTTTTTATAAGAGTGTTTTGTCTTTTAACGTGGCCGAAATATTTCGCTTGCCTCTTTTTATTTTTTTCATCAACTCTCTTTTCATTCCAAGTTTTTCTAGATCTTCGGTATTTGATTGTTTTAGTTCCCATTTAATATGACATATTCTTCTTATATCCACATCTCAATGGCCTCTTTTCGACTTTCTAATTGCTTGTTAAATGTCCAGGCGTAGTGCCATATATTAGTACAGAATACGTCACATTTGACAATTCTCATGTTTAATGCGTTGTTAGTCTCTCTAAATGTTAATACTGATTTCATGCTGCTTGAAGCATTTTTGGCCGTTAATATTATCTATGTGATTTCTGTTTTACTTCTGCCATCATCTGTTATTACATTTCCAAGATAGGAGAAATTGTTACTTGTTCTAGTATTTCCCCGTTTACTGTGATGTTCATTGATGACCTTTCCTTTTCACTGCTAATTATCATAGTTTTGGTTTTTTGGATGTTAATACCTAAGCCACATTCTGCACTGTGGCTGTTTACTTGTTCTATTAGGTTTTGTAACTCTTGCTCGCTTTCTGTTAGTAACATTGTATCGTCAGCATACATAAGATTGTTTATGATTCTTCCACTGAAGTTAAGTCAAGACAGTACGACTTGTTTACAAATTCTTTCTGTGTATAGATATTGATATGGAAATTATATTTCAAGATATTAGTGGCCAATGGGAAATATTGGAGAACTCAGTAAGCCATGCTGCACAAACAACTATACTAAAAGTGGGACGTAAGAAATGGATGACGGAAGACATCTTAAAACTAATGAAAGAAAAAGAAATAACAAACATAACCATGACAAGTTTTAAGAGAATTAAGGGAAAATTATGAAATTGTGCAAAGAGACAAAAGAAGCATTGCTTGATGACAATTGCAGGGAATTTGAAAACCAACACAACACCCAGAATTACAAATTAATGAACACAATAATTCACGGCATCACTAAGAAAATAACGCCCACGTCAACGGGTAGCCTAAAAGCCAAAGATGGAAAAATCATAATAGAAAAAGATCAAATTTTGAATGCATGGTCAAATTTTTGTGACGAAATTGCCTGGCAGTCTCTCTCCACGTTTCGTAAATGAAAGCTTGAAGCAAAATAGTAAGCAGTATTGGTCCTAACTTATATGTACAATTGATCAAAACGGGTTTCCATGCACCAGTTCAACTTGATACACTATGTAACCTGATTAGCATGGATCTTTCTCGAAGGTTAAGACAGGTGGTTATTAGTAGAGAAACTTGAGATTCCCTACTTCTCACTAATCAAGGGGGAAAACATTACTGGTAACCAACAATTAGATGCAGAAAATGCATGGGAACTAAATGAATTTACAAATTCAGTGAAATCCCGGACGAGCCTATATTTTCTTAGCTCCGCATCCCCGTAGCCATTGTTGTGGACCGGTTGGCAGTGTGTGTATGTCAGGGTGTGCTTCAAATCGGACGGTTTTGAACCCAACTATGAAAGTTAGGTGATACGAGTCATTCGTGCGAAGAGCTCCATCGTTCATTCAATAGGGAAATTATGTTCTAAACGGAAGGTCCCCTAAGTGAAGATTATGGTTAGACAACCATCAGGAATGGTACGTTCATGAAGAAGATGCATATTGGAAGAAGTTACAGGACGCTAATCCACCATTCTATCAAAGGTTTGGGACACGGAAGGTGTATGACGTTGATCAATACTTATTCCGTGTTTGGACGTCAACAGTCTTTAAGTCCAATGTCATGCACTCCTAATAATCCTGAATCTCCAACGAAGGACTGCATCAGGGATTGTAGTGAACCTCACTATATTCCATTTATCCCCAAGTGACTGTGAGGCAAGGGCATTATCACAGACAATTGCCAAATCCCTCCTGTCACCTTTCACAGACGGGTACAGCCATTATGATTCACGGCTGAATTTTGATCCAATTCACCGACTTGGGAACAGGACTACTGACATTCCATATCATCGAACTAAAGTCGATCAGTTAACTAATATCAAACCAGGACCTGAGAAAATTGCCTAATAGCAAGAGCAGTGATCAAGAAGATCGATACTAACTGATAAACGCTCAAGATCCAAGGTTGAATCAGTATCCAGCTTAGCATCAAACAAAAAAAAAGGTGGGGGAGGGGGGGGGGGACCAGAAAGCTAACCAGAAGTGATCCAAGTGGAGTGCAGAACTGTCGATAACCTGGAGGATTCCAGGAAAGACTATCATCGAACCAGGTGAAGTGTGTGGAACCGACGTGACGGACAGATACACTGAAGTTTGTGTAACCGACGTGACGGACAGATACACTGAAGTGTGTGTAACCGACGTGACGGACAGATACACTGAAGTTTGTGTAACCCACGTGACGGACAGATACACTGAAGTCCCCTTCTATGACGAACCTGCTAAGACCCTTCTGAGCTTCTGCACAATCCTACTTGTAGTGCTGGTAGACTACCTTATCTGTACAAAGACTTGATTCTGGGTTGTGTGTTGTGTGGTGTGTTGTTTTGAGTTAAATAAAGTACAAAAGGAAAAAAGATAGATGCGTTATATTTTGAGAAACAGCCTAGGGTGATTGCCCTGTGCACGTATTGTAATCCTTGGGTCCAAGGGGTCAGTAGAATCATCAGTTGAGTACTTTTAAGATAGATAGGTGATATCCTTGGTCAATTCTAAATCCAACCTCAATAGAATTGCATCTGTGTATAGATATTGATATTGAAATTATATTTCAAGATATTAGTGGCCAAAGGGAAATAAGAAGACGGTGGAGAGATAATATATATACAGACCTACAAGCACTTGAAATCAACGACTGGCAAGAGAAGGTCAACCAGTGAGACGAATGGAGACGGATTGTATCTGCAGCAAAGAACCTCAATGGCTCGGAACGCTGAAGAAGAAGAAGTAAGCCATGCTGCACAAACAACTATACTAAAAGTGGGACGTAAGAAATGGATGACGGAAGACATCTTAAAACTAATGGGAAGAAAAAGAAATAACAAACATAACTATGACAATTTTTAAGAGAATTACGGGAAAATTATGAAATTGTGCAAAGAGGCAAAAGAAGCCTTGCTTGATGACAATTGCAGGGAATTTGAAAACCAACACAACACCCGGAATTACAAATTAATGCCCAAAATAATTCATGGCGTCACTAAGAAAATAACGCCCACGTCAACAGGTTGCCTAAAAGCCAAAGATGGGAAAATCATAATAGAAAAAGATCAAATTTTGAATGCATGGTCAGATTATGGGAAAGATTTTTATAATGATACACAAAAGGAACAGTATATATGAATAATAATAGCTGACCATCAATTTTCTAGATGGAAGTTCCGAATGCTCTTAACCATATAAAAACTGGCAAGATCTCGTGTCCAGACAACATCAAAACAGAAATAATCAATGTCTTAGAAGAATATTAAATAGCCCAGGTCACCAGACTACTTAACACAATATATGATACTGAAGATATGCTTCCTGAATTATGTATATCTATAATTATTGAAATCCCAAAGAACTCATGAGTCATAAAATGTGATCAACATTAAACAGTTAGCATAATGAGCCACATCACGAAGTCTTTGCTAATTGTGGACAGAGAATGAAATTACAACCCTAAATATATGAAGAGCAATGTGGGTTAGTAGTAGGCAAGGGTACAGTAAAGCTGTATTTCTTGAGAACATTAACTGAGTGTTCAATGGAAGTAAACAAAGACCTACATCTTTCCTTCATTGACTACACAAAGGCTTTAGATAAATTAAGACATGTCAACATGATGACGATGCTTGCACATCTACGAGGGCGAATCAATAAGTAAGACACACAGTTCTGTGGGATGGCAGGTAAATGTAGTTTGTATTTTATACAGGTGTCATTAGGTGACAGCAACATCGAACTTTATATTCCCGTTCGTCAGGTGGTGCTAGGTGTCTCATGCGCATGTGCATGCGCAGCGCATACACAAAATGGCATACAAGAGATGTGCGACAGTGACGTGTAATGTCTTCAGGGTTTGTTTTTTTCCCTATACAGTGAAAATATTTTTAGAAATTTAGAAGATATGAGAGGAATCACCATTGGAGGACATAACATCAACAGCATAAGATATGCGGATGATAGAGTATTGGTTGCACACAATGAACAGGATCTGCAACCTTTAGTAGAAGCAGTTAATGTACGTAGTGAACAACTAGGGTTAGTATTAAATTGAGAGAAGACAGAGCTTATGGTCGTGACTAAGAAGAAAGAGATACCACAATTTAATACATATTACTAAATGCAAATATTCTTAAACAAGTGAATCGGTAAACTACAGTCATAACATCTCAGGAGAGATGCCTTGAAGAGATTAGAACAAGAATCGTTATTGCAAAGGTAGCCTTTTGCAAGATGAAAAACATACTAACCAATAAAAAGATATCAATGGCAACGAGAAAACAGTGTTGGGGTGCTACATAGAACCTATACTTGTGTATGGATGTGAAAGGTGGACAAGAAGTCGACAAGCTGAAAAACATCTAATGACAGTAGGTATATGGTTTTTGAACAAAATTCACTTAATGCCATGGACATACAGAAAAACCAATGAGAAATTCCTAGAAGAAACAAATGAAAAAAGTAAACTGATTAGAGAAATTATGCGTAAACAGTCACAATATTTTGGGCATTCTATGAGAAGAAATAAACTAGAGAACTTGATGACAACGGGCAAGATTGAGGTGAAAAGAACAAGGTGAAACTCAGAGAAGTAAATATCTGGATGGCTTGGCCACGTGACAAGGCCGTTACAAGAACACAGATCTGATCCACGACTCAGGTGATTGCGTGAGGTGACGAAACATGATTGACCACGCTTATCGGCATGGCATATGATGATGAGACAAAGACATGAATGGGGTTCGCCAGAACATGTCGCTGGCTTGGGATTGCCATGTGTGACAGGTAACACCAGACCGCTGTCAAATACCGCACACCTTCATCAGCATTAAATCTATCTAAACTGTTTAGAAAAAAAAAAAATTATTTTTTAAGTTTCAATTGCAAACGTGTACCAACATTATATTTTACGGAATTAATGTTCCCTCTGCAGTCGGTTCTGGCGATGCATGTCCGTAAGAACAGGATCTCTGTAGAGTCTTATAGCCCAAAGGCCAACGTCGTTGGCTGGGCGTGAGTTCTGGCCTGCCGACCGTTTGATCTGAAATTCGACGAGCTCCTGGCATTGACTGGACTGTGCAGGACGCAGATGCAAATGGATTCCTAAGGTGATGCAGCTGTATGAAGCGGTCTTCTTTGGCAGCAGTTGTGATTCTGGGTCAGCCACTGACTCCAAAGGCGACTGATGGCGCTTCTAACCTCACTAAATTCTCTGGCTACTACACATTGTGACTGTCCTGCCTGTAAACGTCTATTGATGATGAGTCGTTGTTCTGTAGTGAGATGAGCCATACTTGGGCATTGAATTTTCAACTTTTCATTGAATTTATTCGAGGAGCTTCACTCTTTTACAGGCATTCAATAATATGGTCAGAGAGTTTTGTGTTCAGTAAGTTTCACCGAATTATCATGAATCTTCATGAGTTATTGTCAAAAATGTTGTTTTGACCTTTGACCTCTTTCATGATCTCGCGAATCATGAGTTGAGTACAATTCAGGTAACCACAAGAAGTTAATGACGAGATGGGCACTGTCGATATCTTGACTGATGTCCAATCAGCGAATATCTTTTATAAAAGTAACACCAAAAATGTTGCGTATCTTTTTTTGAACAGTATACATAGTATCGGAAGTCGTTCTGAAACTTCCGGTGCCTGGACGGCTGGGTAGTGGGTGCTTTGGCTACACCGCTCAGTTTGACTTAAACGTTGACTTCTCGTCCTTGTCTTGTGGACGTAAATTACAAGTACCTCAGAATTAGGAGTGGGTTCGCCTGATGGCGAAGGACACAGGTACTAAGGAACTTTTCCCACACGCAAAAATCAGTTCAGTGTGGACTAAGATCGAGTTCAGAGTGAGATAATGAATACCACAAACTAAACAAGGAATCGCGGACTAGCTGCCTGCCGACCCGCTGAGCGTGAGTTCTGGCCTGCCGACCCGCTGAGCGTGAGTTCTGGCCTGCCGACCCGCTGGGCGTGAGTTCTGGCCTGCCGAGCCGGTGGGCGTGAGTTCTGGCCTGCCGAGCCGGTGGGTGTGAGTTCTGACCTGCCGAGCCGGTGGGTGTGAGTTCTGACCTGCCGAGCCGCTGGGCGTGAGTTCTAGCCTGCCGACCCGCTGGGCGTGAGTTCTGGCCTGCCGAGCCGCTGGGCGTGAGTTCTGACCTGCCGAGCCGGTGGGCGTGAATTCTGACCTGCCGAGCCGCTGGGCGTGAGTTCTGGCCTGCCGAGCCGGTGGGCGTGAGTTCTGGCCTGCCGAGCCGCTGGGCGTGAGTTATGGCCTGTCGAACCGATGAGCATGAGTTCTGGCCTGCCGAGCCGGTGGGCGTGAGTTCTGGCCTGCCGACCCGATGAGCATGAGTTCTGGCCTGCCGAGCCGCTGGGCGTGAGTTCTGGCCTGCCGAGCCGGTGGGTATGAGTTCTGGCCTGACGAGACGGTGGGCGTGAGTTCTGGCCTGACGAGACGGTGGGCGTGAGTTCTGGCCTGCCGAGCCGCTGGGCGTGAGTTCTGGCCTGCCGAGCCGGTGGGCATGAGTTCGAGGCGGATTTTGAAACTTGACATGGTCCCCCAATCTGTGTAACAGGAAATGTCTTGGGAAGGTGAAGGTCGATGTGGTACTGACTATCTTCACACACCGAGTGATGATTGATGTGTACACATGTTATACTGACTACATCATACAGAGTACTGATTGATCTGTACACATGTTCTACTGACTATCTTCACACACTGAGTGCTGATTGATCTGTAAACATGTGATACTAACTACCTCGCAAAAGGAGTGCTGATTGATCTGTACACATGTGATACTGACTACACCACACACAGAGTGCTGATTGATCTGTACACATGTGGTACTGACTACACCACACATCGAGTGCTGATTAATCTGTACACATGTGGTACTGACTACACCACACATCGAGTACTGATTGATCTGTACACATGTAATACTGATTACACCACACACAGAGTGCTGATTGATCTGTACACATGTGGTACTGACTACACCACACACAGAGTGCTGATTGATCTGTACACATGTGGTACTGACTACATCACACCGAGTGCTGATTGATCTGTACACATATGATACTGACTACATACATCACATACCGAGTGCTGATTTATCTGTACACATAGAGTCTAGCACCATATACCCATTGAGCGTCAAGTTGTGTGGAAGTGTCCTTGACTTTACTCACAGCTTCCTGCAGACATTACTATTTCCTGCAACAGTTAACTAAAGCATTGTGTTGTGGAAGTGTCCTTGACTTTACTCACAGCTTCCTGCAGACATGACTATTCCCTGCAACAGTTAACTAAAGCATTGTGTCGTCTAATTAGACACTGCCATTGTTCAGAATATGCGAGAATCATTTGTAAATCTGGCCCCATCAAATCTGCTCGTTTATGTTACCATACTGGTTATTAAATGCAATATTTGCAATCAAATATTTCATAATTTTTGCATGTTTCAAGACAATTAAAACCACAGACGTGAATTACGAAATATTTGATTTTACATAGTGAAATTTAATCAGAACTTGAAAGTATAATGTAGACCGTTACAAGAAGTTGACATATGAGTGTGTGCCGAATTGGCCCTCACCAACACCAACAAAATAGTCATTAAAGAGGAATTCGATTTTCTGCTGACGAAATCCATGATTAGGCTGTGGGCGGTCATTTAACAACGCACGCCAGGCTTTGCACAGAATGAATATCGTGAATGAAGTCTCTGTGGACGGTTTTTGCTCTGCCGCCTTAATCATGCATGTATCTTTGAGCAGGATAGTTGGGCAGAGTAATTAGCGGCCATCATTGTGGAGGGAATGTATAGAGTAATTGTCAATCTGTAAACCTGTATAATTGAAGTTCAAGCTGCCTTAATGTAGACTTTATATAATTGAAGTTCAAGCTGCCTTAATGTAGTCTTCAGTACAGGCTTCAGCATTTTCTGTAATCACAACACGCTGACATGGAAACAAACACCAATTTGTTACAATGCTACTTGTTAGACGACTGCACAACGACAATTTTTTACAGTTGAAGTTGTTAGACACGATATGACAGGTAAATAATTTGTTTCATTGTCTGTAGTTAGACAAGATATGATAGCACACAATACTTTAATTCACTTGACATTGATAGACAACAAATGACAGCACACAATAATTTCTTTCAGTTGAAATTATTAGACAACAGCCGACAGCACACAATAATTTGTTTGAGTTGAAATTGTTAGAAAACATATGACAGCACACAATAAGCAGTTGCAATCAGAGAGGAACGGCTGGCCGAGTGGCTAAAATGCTGGGTTCTCCTTTGGGAGACCCGGGTTCGAATCCTCAATAAGGCATGGATATGTTTCTGTAGGACACAGTTCACGGCGACTGCACTAGCCAGGCGCCTTAATTCCTCAGGCTCAAGACCTCCCTCCTCTACCCTGTCCGTCAACTCACGGTACTATATGCAGTAGATGACAGATGTTAAACAACAGATGACTGCACACAACAATTTGTTACAATTTTACTCAATGGTCAACATGTGACAGCATACATCAGTATGTTTCAATGTCACACAAAAGTCAACAAATGACTGCACACTACGATTGTATTCAGTGCCGACTGTTAGACAGCAGGGAGCACATTAACATCAAATGAATAATCCCTGAAAACATCACCAGAGAATCTGTTTTCACTTTCCAGAAAGTCCAACAATTATTTCTAACACTACCATCAGTTATGTCCTACCATATACCCCTATCATTTTTTAAGCGACTGAATTTACGAATCGACACCACAGCGCTCGAGACATTCCCACACGTGCTCAATCCTCGTCTTTAAATGTCACGGAAGAGTTCCGATGCTGAATGAGTCTGTCTGTCTGTCTGTCTGTACACATTGTATTATTCATTCACCAGATTCTGATGTTGTGTTACGTCATTATCCTGTACCGTTCCGTCATTACGGGTCAACAAACAGGGACAGTAGAAGTGGAAGCATCTGACTACTACACGGCGGCACAGGTACGCGTGTTGTCATGTGACGATCGTTAGGTGCCCTCAGTGTACATGAATTCATGTCGTGTACACATGCAGACATAACACAGAATAACCACAGCAATTCCATTGTCAACTTTAGCCAAATGAACATCAATTTCACGTCTATTCACAAGAAAAGAAATAACATTATCTGTAATAATAAATGTTTTGGAAATAGACAAACCAAATATCAATATGAAAGTTTGAAATTGACGAATGGAAATATCTCCACAGACATATTTGTGTGGAACAGTGGCAGGTGGTGTATGTGTTAGGTCAGGTATATCACGTGGAACAGTGGCAGATGGTGTATGTGTTAGGTCAGGTATATCACGTGGAGCAGTGGCAGGTGGTGTATGTGTTAGGTCAGGTATATCACGTGGAACAGTGGCAGGTGGTGTATGTGTTAGGTCAGTCACATCACGTGGAACAGTGGCTGGTGGTGTATGTGTTAGGTCAGGTATATCACGTGGAACAGTGGCAGGTGGTGTATGTGTTAGGTCAGGTATATCACGTGGAACAGTGGCAGGTGGTGTATGTGTTAGGTCAGTCACATCACGTGGAACAGTGGCTGGTGGTGTATGTGTTAGGTCAGGTATATCACGTGGAACAGTGGCTGGTGGTGTATGTGTTAGGTCAGGTATATCACGTGGAACAGTGGCAGATGGTGTATGTGTTAGGTCAGGTATATCACGTGGAACAGTGGCTGGTGGTGTATGTGTTAGGTCAGGTATATCACGTGGAACAGTGGCTGGTGGTGTATGTGTTAGGTCAGGTATATCACGTGGAACAGTGGCAGGTGGTGTATGTGTTAGGTCAGTCACATCACGTGGAAGATAGAGCCGGATCAATGATTGGGGTCGAGCATGAACACATACTGAACATCCTGCCCCAGAATTATAGCTCCACGGTTGTTGTTGTTGTTGTTGTTGTTGTTGTTATAACAGCATAGATCAACAATGCATACACGTGACATCATTTCTGAAAACAGACAGAACAGCCCAGATATACGTTTGTGTATAAACAAACCCAGTGTGCAATTTATATAAGTTTCTATACATATAGAATTTCCCAAAATGCAGTGGTATCGATTGCGTCAACAAGTCAGAAATCCCGGGCCAATGTGGAAGATAGGATCTACAACAGAGGTTCCCACGGCCCGCGGGCCATTTGTGGCCCGCCAGATGTTAGTAAGTGGCACGCGAGACCTCGTTTTTTAAAATAATATATTTTAATAATTTCAAAAAATGTACTCGGAGCTTCCCGTCCGCGTGCGATAGTTTACTCTGCTCGTGGTTGTTATGTTCAGATATTATCGAATGCGCCTGTTCAGTTCGCAACCTTCAGCTGATCATACGATTTCATTCTGGCGACTATTGTCTGTCGAACAATTTGAACAATTGTGTTCATTCGCTCTGAGATACATTTGTCCTTTTGGTTCGACTTGCAAATGCGAGCAGTCATTTTCCGGAATGGCAGTTATAAAAAACAAGCTACGTTTCAGACTCACGGACAGTAACCTAGCTTCGCTTATGACTTTGGGCACAACAGATGTGTACCAAGACATTGATAAGCTGGCATCTTAACTTAAGTAACTGATTATAAAGAACAGTTACAATTGTAAATTAATTATATTAATAGCGATTTTCGAAACTGATTTAAAATTTATTGTTAAATTAACTTTTGATTTTAAACCAAAAAATGACAGCAGAGTAGTACTGACACTGACTGTCTTTAAAGTTTTAGAATTTTGTTGACGACAGTTAAGAAAGATAAGAATGATATTGCACGAATTTTATAATTTTATAACGTTTTGGTCCGCTTAACTACCGAAAATAGTAGAAATGGCCCTCTGCTTGAAAAGCTTGGGAACCACTGATCTACAACTAGCGTGAGAGTATTGTCTAGCGTACTCGCGAAGTGGAAGAATGGAAATGATTGACAGCGCCAGGCATCATAAGGAAGAGTAGATCAAGGATTACTGTCATCTAGTGCCTGGCTTAGCCCAGATTTATCAAGTATGCAGAGCTCTGTATTAGCATCGAGCACACGCTATTGTTTATGAGCGGAAATAGTTGGAGGACATAAATAATGTCATCGGAGCGTAGATACAGAAAAGGGAGAATGTCACTGATAGGTATGAATAATACATACGATATACCTAAACATATCTGGAATGGAAATAGATCTATTGACTGAGATCATGACTGGACAAACAAAATGAATATAATGATCACCACATGACAGAGATATCAGTCAAATAACACACACACACACACACTCACGCACGCACGCACACACACACACAAACACACACACACCCACCCCCACACACACACACACACACACACACTTCACTGTTAAAGTACTTAATGAGAAGAGACAGCCTGGCCGGGTAAAGCTTGGACAAAAATGACCCATCGTGAATCCCAGTGAGCTCAAAGCACTCATCAAAATGCCATTTAAAATCTGTTGTAGCCAGATTCAGCCAGAAAGAGATTCTTGACATTTCGTGTGGTTAATGGTGTGTGTATTAGAAGCTTGAGTTGCCCAGCAACAGTTGCACACGTGACAGTAGTACATGGTGGTGGCAATAGTCAGCGGACATGATAATAGTCAACGGACATGATAATAACGGACGTGAAATAGTCAACGGACATGATAATAACGGACGTGAAATAGTCAACGGACATGATAATAACGGACGTGAAATAGTCAACGGACATGATAATAGTCAACGGACATGATAATAACGGACGTGAAATAGTCAACGGACATGATAATAACGGACGTGAAATAGTCAACGGACATGATAATAACGGACGTGAAATAGTCAACGGACATGATAATAACGGACGTGAAATAGTCAACGGACATGATAATAGTCAACGGACATGATAATAGTCAACGGACATGATAATAGTCAACGGACATGATAATAGTCAACGGACATGATAATAGTCAACGGACATGATAATAACGGACGTGAAATAGTCAACGGACATGATAATAACGGACGTGAAATAGTCAACGGACATGATAATAACGGACGTGAAATAGTCAACGGACATGATAATAACGGACGTGAAATAGTCAACGGACATGATAATAACGGACGTGAAATAGTCAACGGACATGATAATAACGGACGTGAAATAGTCAACGGACATGATAATAGTCAACGGACATGATAATAGTCAACGGACATGATAATAGTCAACGGACATGATAATAGTCAACGGACATGATAATAGTCAACGGACATGATAATAACGGACGTGAAATAGTCAACGGACATGATAATAACGGACGTGAAATAGTCAACGGACATGATAATAACGGACGTGAAATAGTCAACGGACATGATAATAACGGACGTGAAATAGTCAACGGACATGATAATAACGGACGTGAAATAGTCAACGGACATGATAATAGTCAACGGACATGATAATAGTCAACGGACATGATAATAGTCAACGGACATGATAATAGTCAACGGACATGATAATAGTCAACGGACATGATAATAGTCAACGGACATGATAATAACGGACGTGAAATAGTCAACGGACATGATAATAACGGACGTGAAATAGTCAACGGACATGATAATAACGGACGTGAAATAGTCAACGGACATGATAATAACGGACGTGAAATAGTCAACGGACATGATAATAACGGACGTGAAATAGTCAACGGACATGATAATAGTCAACGGACATGATAATAGTCAACGGACATGATAATAGTCAACGGACATGATAATAGTCAACGGACATGATAATAGTCAACGGACATGATAATAACGGACGTGAAATAGTCAACGGACATGATAATAACGGACGTGAAATAGTCAACGGACATGATAATAACGGACGTGAAATAGTCAACGGACATGATAATAACGGACGTGAAATAGTCAACGGACATGATAATAACGGACGTGAAATAGTCAACGGACATGATAATAACGGACGTGAAATAGTCAACGGACATGATAATAACGGACGTGAAATAGTCAACGGACATGATAATAGTCAACGGACATGATAATAGTCAACGGACATGATAATAGTCAACGGACATGATAATAGTCAACGGACATGATAATAACGGACGTGAAATAGTCAACGGACATGATAATAACGGACGTGAAATAGTCAACGGACATGATAATAACGGACGTGAAATAGTCAACGGACATGATAATAACGGACGTGAAATAGTCAACGGACATGATAATAACGGACGTGAAATAGTCAACGGACATGATAATAGTCAACGGACATGATAATAGTCAACGGACATGATAATAGTCAACGGACATGATAATAGTCAGCGGACATGATAATAGTCAGCGGACATGATAATAACGGACGTGAAATAGTCAACGGACATGATAATAACGGACGTGAAATAGTCAACGGACATGATAATAGTCAACGGACATGATAATAGTCAACGGACATGATAATAGTCAACGGACATGATAATAGTCAGCGGACATGATAATAGTCAGCGGACATGATAATAACGGACGTGAAATAGTCAACGGACATGATAATAACGGACGTGAAATAGTCAACGGACATGATAATAACGGACGTGAAATAGTCAACGGACATGATAATAACGGACGTGAAATAGTCAACGGACATGATAATAGTCAACGGACATGATAATAGTCAACGGACATGATAATAGTCAACGGACATGATAATAGTCAACGGACATGATAATAGTCAACGGACATGATAATAACGGACGTGAAATAGTCAACGGACATGATAATAACGGACGTGAAATAGTCAACGGACATGATAATAACGGACGTGAAATAGTCAACGGACATGATAATAACGGACGTGAAATAGTCAACGGACATGATAATAGTCAACGGACATGATAATAGTCAACGGACATGATAATAGTCAACGGACATGATAATAGTCAACGGACATGATAATAGTCAACGGACATGATAATAGTCAGCGGACATGATAATAGTCAACGGACATGATAATAGTCAGCTGATATGATAATAGTCAACGGGTATGATAACTGTCAACGGGCATGATAATAGTCAGCGGACATGATAATAGTCAACGGACATGATAATAGTCAGCTGATATGATAATAGCCAACATGTATGAAAACAGTCAACGGACATGATAATACTGAGCGAACAAGTTAATAGTCACAGGATATGATAACAGTAAACGCATATGATAATGGTCGTGAATATGATATTAGTCAATTATAATAGTCAATGGATTATAGTTAGCGAAGATGGTAATAGTCAATGGATAGGATAATTGTCAAGAGACATGATAATAATAACCGGAAAATATGACGATAAAAACGATATTATCTTGGACATTCGCAGATATGCGGTTAGTGGAGTAATCAACTTGCTATTGTTAGGTTATGGAAAGCACTAGGAATACTGACAAGATACTCATTAGATACTCATATGATATTCCTGATATACTCGCACGATACTCACGAGTGCTGCACAGACAGGAAGCCTGCGATGGTACTACAAATAATACTGTAATCAGAAATGTAACGTTCAGAAGGATAACATGTCATGTACACAAATTCTTCGGACAAGCTTAGCAGATTCAAGACCATTCATTCATTCAGTAGCATGTCCTTTGCAGAACCTCGCTCCCATAACAACCTTCCGGAAAACCTCTCGATCATAAGCAAGATGTCTCGCGTCCGATACACCCATCTGGAGATCATCCGCCACATCCTGCACCCGTCTTCTCTTTGGCCTTCCTCTTCCTCTCTTCCCAGGCATATACCCCTCAATTATTGTTCTCTCCAAACTTTCGTGACGTTTCAAGTGACCAAAATATTTAATCTTTCTTTGTTTTATTGTCCTTAATAGCCAACCTTCTTCAATATTCAGCGCTTGAAGTATGGATGCATTTGTTCTTTTCTTTACCCAAGATATTCTTAGAACTCGTCTATAACATTTATATTCAAAGGCATTTATGCGCTGTTCAGCTTGTTTAGTAAGTGTCCAGGTCTCATAGGCTTATGTTGCAATGGGAA
Organism: Cepaea hortensis; assembly: GCA_963921405.1. Lineage (NCBI taxonomy): Eukaryota > Metazoa > Mollusca > Gastropoda > Stylommatophora > Helicidae > Cepaea > Cepaea hortensis. Next base: position 28,990,898 of record OY992896.1, read on the forward strand.
AGATGCATCTCATCTAATCTCATCATGTTCCTCTTGTGCCTTGCGATGTCGATGTGAAGTATAAACAGCGGGAGATTGCCCTCTTATAGGCTTCATGTGTCGATATTCCCATGGACTCTGGTATTCCCTGCGTCCATCGTTTACGTGGTCTGCCTCTTCCTCTGCTTCCCTGTGGTCTGTACATCATTGCTTGTTGTGGTATACTGTTAGTTGGTAACCTACTTGCATGGCCAAACCATTTGACTTTGCTTCTGACGGCTTCTATGATTTTTTTCTTTCAGTATATCTGGTTCTAGCTCTTCGGTGGCGTCTGTGTCGGTTTCTTGAATTCCTGTGGCATCTGATGGGATATTGAGAAGTTGTTCGAAGTACCGTTTCCATCTTATTAGGATTTCTTTTTGTTCACTTATTGGTTCTCCATTTTCGCTGTTAATTATTTCAGATGGGTCAACGGATTCTCCTCTGGTTCTTATTGCACTTATCATTTTGTAGACGTTTCTAGTTTCCTCCTTGTGTTTTTATTAAGGATTTCACCACCCTCCTCCCAGTCTTTTTGTGTTTCACTCTTTACTATTCTATTCACATGTCTTCTCGCTATTCTGTATTCTATGTAATCGCATTCCTGGTTGCTCTTCGACCACTTTTTATAGTTTTTTTTTTTTTTTTTTTTTTTTTTTTGTCTTTTACAGCTTTCTTTATTTCTGCGTTCCACCAACTTGTTATTTTTTTAATCCGTGTTTTGCGTTTTTTCGTGGTTCAACGTGTTACTTTTGCAGTAATTAAAATGCTTGATCTGAACATATCCCATTCCTCTTCCACTGTTTTTCTATCTATAGGTAATTTTACAAAGATTTCAGTTAGTTCTTTCTTATAATTTTCCCTCACTGCCTCGTCTTTGGGGGTGTTTTTTTTAAGTTTAAAAATGTTTTTCCTGGTCTTTGCTTTCTTCTACTGATGGCTCTTATTGTGGCAACGACTGCTTTGTGGTCTGTGTTTATGCTTAAGTTGGGCACTGCCCTTGCATCTACTATATTTCTCGTTCTGTTATTTCTTGTTTATATCAAATCAAGTTGGCTTTTAGTATCTAGGTCTTTCCATTTATACCAGGTGTATATTTGTGAGTCTTTGTGTTTGTAGAATGTGTTTGTTATAATGTTGGCTGCAATTCTCTATCAGTCTACTTCCGTTATCGTGTCTTTCATTATGCTGATCTCCAAATGCTCCCAGATGTTATTCTATGCCCACTCTGTTGTGTCCTAGTCTTGCATTGAAGTCTCCCATAACTATGATGTTGTCCTGCTTATCTATTTTATTTAGCACGTCATGGATGTCTTCGTAGAATTCCTCGCATTCTTGCTCATTATTGTTTGTATTACATGGTGCGTATATTTGTACATATGTTGTAATTGTTTGTTCTTTTATTTTTACTGTTATGATTCTTTCTAATATATATTTTATTTCTAGTATTCCTCTTGCTAGCCGTGGTTCAATGACTCTTTCCACACTGTGTCTTGCCCTTTCTTGCTGTTCCGCTCCAGAGTAGACAAACGTGTAGCTATGGTGGATTTCCTTGCATCCTTTCAACTTTATTCTGATGTCCGCTATTCCCATATAGTCCAACTTCCCTCTCTTCCATTGTTTGTATATGTTCTTCTTCTTTACTATAAAACCGCAGACGTTCATTGTGCCTATCTTTTACATCGCTGATTTATCTCATAGTCCATTAACATTGCCGGGTATATATCCATTTGGGTCAGTCCGTTTATACTTCTTAGCTTTTCAACGAGCGGTATGAAGATCCCCTGCCGGCTTGCTAGGCCAGTCGCAGGTTTAGGACAAAAATCTGACCATAGGGAGTCCATCCCCTATAGCGAACCATAGAAATGGGTCAATGGGAAAGATGCATGCTCTTAACAATCTAATATTTGTAGTTCTATCTGTCCCACTCCATAACTTAATTCAGTTGTTTAAGTCTCTGAAGAGCAATTGAGAGTCGTCGTTTAATTTCTTTTCATTTTGTCGTTGTTGTTGGTAATCAATGACCCAAGATAATCAAAATTTTCCACCACCTCCAATTTTTCTTCATTAACATATATTTCTTTCTATGTTAAGATATACGTTGTGATTTTCACTGTTCAATTGGGTTGAGGTTATTAGGTTTTTTTTTATACCATTCTGTGTTGTGGATAACAATACTGTATCATCAGCATATCGAATCTCTGGTATGTCATACCTCCAATATTTAGGGCATCATATAGCTCCCTCTTTATATCATCTCTTACATTTCTCATTATATTTTCGGCGTACAGGTTAAACAACTAGGGGGACAGCACACATCCTTGACGGACTCCTTGTTTGATGTCAAACCAATCTGATGTCTCGTCATCTATTCTAACCGCTGCTTGTTGGTCTAGATAGAGCATTTTTATGAGTTGTATTACATGTGGTGGAAAGCCCATATTCCTCATGATTTCCCAAAGTTGAAATGCCTTTGAATAATCCACAAAACATAAGAATATGTTTACATTAAATTCTCTGCACTTCTCTATTATTAAACGGATGTTGAGAATGTGATCTCTTGTTCCTCTTCCTTGTCTAAATCCAGCTTGAACCACGGTAATTTTTTCTTCCATTTTTTTACTATGTCTTCCCATTATGATCTTTAGAAGAGTTTTACTTGCATGACTCATCAGGGCAACAGTTGTATAGTAGGTGCATAATTTCAGGTTGCCCCCCTTTTCTTTTCTTTTTTGGTATTAGAACGAAGATAGTTCTCTTCCAATCTTCAAGACCGCAGTTGTTTAATAAATGAACTTTAGAAGTAACAATTGATACAAACCTCCTTTTCAAGTCATTAATTGTAATGGGTATGTTGTATGCGTGTGAAACATTGACAATTAACAGACAAGTTGAGAAACATGAATGATGGTGGAAATGTGGTATTTGAGAAAAATGCAAAGAATACCATAGACGGACAGAAAATCACATGAGACAGTCCTTCAAGAGACACATGAAAAGCGGAGATTGAGTGGAGAAATTAGACATAGACAGCTAAGATGTTCTGGACATGCTATGAGGAGAAATATATACATACAAGTATATACATACAAATATATACATACAAGTATATACATACAAATATATACATACACATATATACATACAAGTATATACATACAAATATATACATACAAATATATACATACAAATATATACATACAAATATATACATACAAATATATACAAACAAATATATATATACAAGTATATACATACAAATATATACATACAAATATATACATACAAGTATATACATACACATATATACATACAAATATATACATACAAATATATACATAGAAATATATACATACAAGTATATACATACAAATATATACATACAAGTATATACATACAAATATATACATACAAGTATATACATACAAATATATACATACAAGTATATACATACAAATATATACATACAAGTATATACATACAAATATATACATACAAGTATATACATACAAATATATACATACAAGTATATACATACAAGTATATACATACAAATATATACATACAAGTATATACATACAAATATATACATACAAGTATATACATACAAATATATACATACAAGTATATACATACAAATATATACATACAAGTATATACATACAAATATATACATACAAGTATATACATACAAATATATACATACAAGTATATACATACAAGTATATACATACAAATATATACATACAAATATATACATACAAATATATGCATACAAATATATACCTACAAATATATACATACAAGTATATACTTACACATATATACATACAAGTATATACATACAAATATATACATACAAGTATATACATACATATATATATATACATAGAAGTATATACATACAAATATATACATACAAGTATATACATACAAATATATACATACAAATATATACATACAAATATATACATACAAATATATACATACAAATATATGCATACAAATATATACATACAAATATATACATACAAGTATATACATACAAATATATACATACAAGTATATACATACAAATATATGCATACAAATATATACATACAAATATATACATACAACTATATACATACAAATATATACATTCAAATATATACATACAAGTATATACATACAAATATATACATACAAATATATAAATACAAGTATATACATACAAATATATGCATACAAATATATACATACAAGTATATACATACAAATATATACATACAAGTATATACATACAAGTATATACATACAAATATATACATACAAGTATATACATACAAATATATACATACAAGTATATACATAACAAGTATATACATACAAATATATACATACAAATATATACATACAAATATATACATACAAGTATATACATACAAATATTTACATACAAATATATACATACAAATATATACATACAAATATATACATACAAGTATATACATACAAATATTTACATACAAATATATACATACAAATATATACATACAAATATATACATACAAATATATACATACAAATATATACATACAAATATATACATACAAGTATATACATACAAGTATATACATACAAATATATACATAGAAATATATACATACAAATATATACATACAAGTATATACATACAAATATTTACATACAAATATATACATACAAATATATACATACAAATATATACATACAAGTATATACATACAAATATATACATACAAGTATATACATACAAATATATACATACAAGCATATACATACAAATATATACATACAAGTATATACATACAAATATATACATACAAGTATATACATACAAATATATACATACAAATATATACATACAAATATATACATACAAGTATATACATACAAATATATACATACAAATATATACATACAAGTATATACATACAAGTATATACATACAAATATATACATACAAGTATATACATACAAATATATACATACAAATATATACATACAAGTATATACATACAAATATATACATACAAATATATACATAGAAATATATACATACAAATATATACATACAAGTATATACATACAAATATTTACATACAAATATATACATACAAATATATACATACAAATATATACATACAAATATATACATACAAATATATACATACAAATATATACATACAAGTATATACATACAAGTATATACATACAAGTATATACATACAAGTATATACATACAAATATATACATACAAATATATACATACAAGTATATACATACAAATATTTACATACAAATATATACATACAAATATATACATCCAAATATATACATACAAGTATATACATACAAATATATACATACAAGTATATACATACAAATATATACATACAAATATATACATACAAATATATACATACAAATATATACATACAAGTATATACAAACAAATATATACATACAAGTATATACATACAAATATATACATACAAGCATATACATACAAATATATACATACAAGTATATACATACAAATATATACATACAAGTATATACATACAAATATATACATACAAATATATACATACAAATATATACATACAAGTATATACATACAAATATATACATACAAATATATACATACAAGTATATACATACAAATATATACATACAAATATATACATACAAATATATACATACAAGTATATACATACAAATATATACATACAAGTATACACATACAAATATATACATACAAATATATACATACAAGTATATACATACAAATATATACATACAAATATATACATAGAAATATATACATACAAGTATATACATACAAATATATACATACAAATATATACATACAAGTATATACATACAAATATTTACATACAAATATATACATACAAGTATATACATACAAGTATATACATACAAATATATACATACAAATATATACATACAAATATATACATACAAATATATACATACAAATATATACATACAAGTATATACATACACATATATACATACAAATATATACATACAAGTATACTGCCGTTCGAGTGTGAAGTGTTCGGATTTCGCATATTCTAGGCCACGTCATTACCATTTGCGATGTCATGTGCCTTTATCACCGCTTTTCCTTCCCAAACTATTTCCTGGAATGTATTGGAAATTGTCACATACCAATGTCATAAGGCTGGGTCGACCCCAGAACCGTACTGGTGGGGTACAGTCCTGCCACTGCTGGGTCGACCCCAGATCCCTACTGGTGGGGTACAGTCCTGCCACTGCTGGGTACTTAACCTGGCCCTCTGTCTTGACGGCCCTGTGGTGCAATTCGTAATCCCGCGTACCACGTTCGAAAGACAGCTGCGGACGATTTGTCTACAGGCCACCTTGCGTTGATTGTTTGGGGAAATGCTATAAGTGCTGGTAGTTCATAAAAGCAATGGCAAATTACTGAACCTAAACATGCCAAGAAATCACAGTCAACTAATGATTAGGTTGACTGCCATTCATAACTGTCATTTACTGCCAATATATTACCTTGCGGTGTATGGCAGAAGGGTCTTTGAGCCTGAAGAATTAAGGCCGCCTGGCTAGTGCAGTCACCGCGAACTGTGCAGGTTAGGATTTTCTTTTTGCCTCCGACAGAAAAAAAATCCGACACCTTACCGAGGGATCGAACCCGGGCCTCCCGAATGAGAGTTCGGCGTTCTAGCATCTCGGCCAGCCGCTAATAGGTTGACTGCCACGTCCTGTAAAGGATACGTCACTAACTTTATATTGTCTTGGTGGGCAAGCGCACTCATCCATATACCAAAGCGAATCCTAAATAATAATAATAATAATAATAATAATAATAATAATAATAATAATAATAATAATAATAATAATAATAATAATAATAATAATAATAATAATAATAATAATAATAATAATAATAATAATGCATATTGTTGTAGAACCTGACAGTTGACACAGCCCGGGATGTATACCAGAATCATCGCAGAATCATGTTGACTACTGAAACTATGCTGGTAACTGAAACTATGCGGATAACTGAACCTGTGGTGATAACTGAAACTATGCTGGTAACTGAAACTATGTTGACTACTAAAACTATGCTGGTAACTGAAACTATGCGGATAACTGAAACTATGCGGATAACTGAACCTGTGGTGATAACTGAAACTATGCTGATAACTGAAACTATGCGGATAACTGAAACTATGCTGACAAATGAAACCATGATAACTGAAACCATGATGGCAACTGAAACTATACGAAATAGCACATCAGTTATATCTAACCTAAAACAACAGAATAAGCACATAACTGACAAGATATCTAATGAAATATTGAACATGCTTTACCAGATACATCTATCAATCCATCTCTTTCCTGCGACGTGCTTTGTATTTCTTATGAACGATGGCATTTACTACGTGTAACATCTGCAAAAACCCTACGAAGTGCAGACTGTGATACGGATCATCACTTATTAGAAGCAGATCTGAAATTAAAACTCAAAAAGCTTACCCGAGGAACAAGGCCACTTCGTTTTGATCTCACAAAAATACCAGATGCATACAACGTAGTAGTGAGGAATCATTTTGGGGTCTTGATGTCTGTACAAGAGGAAATGACGCCTGATGAACTGGCAGTATAAGCTAGAGATATGTTCAATCGCAATTAAATGTTATCTGTGACAAGATGGGAAATACCTTAACAGAATCTAGACAAATTATAGAAAGATGGCAGGAGTACTACAGTGGAATGTATGATATGAGTGACAGTGAGGATATGAATGAGATACATGAACCAACGACAGCAGAGACAGAAACTGAACCCTCATTAGATGAAATTGCTTGGGCTATAAAGAACCTGAAGAATGGTAAATCTCCTGGATGTGATGAGATACCAGCTGAGCTAATTAAAGCGGAAGGAGAAGAAAGCATACAAATCTATCACGCATTATGTAAAAAGATATGGAAATATGGTATATGCCCAAAAAAATGGAAGAGAACTATCTTCATTCCAATACCAAAAAAGGGCAACCTGAAATTATGCACCAACTATAGAACTGTTGCCCTGATCAGTCATGCAAGTAAAATTCTACTAAAAATGTTAATGAGGAAACATTGAAGGTGGTTTAAAATTTTGAATATCTTAGGTCATTGATTACCAATAACGGTGACACAATGTAAGAAATTAAACGGCGACTATCAATTGCTCTTCAAAGACTAAATCAACTGAATAAATTATGGACTGGAACAGACAGAACTACAAAAATTAGATTTTTAAGAGCATGCATCTTTCCCATTGCAACACACGCCTGTGAGACATGGACACTTACTAAACAAGCTGAACAGCGCATAAATGCCTTTGAATATAAATGTTATAGACGAGTTCTAAGAATATCTTGAGTAAAGAAAAGAACAAATGCATCAATACTTCAAGAGCTGAATATTGAAGAAGGATGGCTATTAAAAACGATAAAACAGAGAAAATTGAAATATTTTTGTCACTTGAAACGTCACGAAAGTTTGGAGAGAACAATAATGGAGGGGTAAATGCCTGGGAAGAGAGGAAGAGGAAGGCCAAAGAGCAGATGGGTTGCAGGATGTGGCGGATGATCTCCAGATGGGTGTGTCGGACGCGGGACATCTTGCTTATGATAGAGAGGTTTTCCGGAAGGTTGTTATGGGACCGAGGTTCTGCATAGGACATGCTACTGAATGAATGAATAAATGAATGAATTTGTTCACACATACCACTTATAATTTAGAGCTAGTTTGTTTGCGTAGAATGACTGTTTATGTTTCTTTATCAGAACAGATCCTGCAATTAGTCAGAAAAGCGACAGAAGTGTTTGACGGATGAGCAAATATCAACGACGGTGTCTGCTTTCTTTTCCTCTGTATCACAGTAATTGCTTTCAGAAGAGATTAGAACAGCTTCCTGGACAAAGCCTTTGCGGGAGCTGTGTACGAAACGATATTCTTTCAAATGTGCTAATTCCTGAACCCATCTCTCGTGGTCAGCCGCTTTTTACTACCCCTGTATCCGAATGTTAATGTTCATTGCAGTATTGTTGTTTAAGGATAAAGTTATATGACCTAATCATCGGAAATACAATTGTTGTCGAAATACAATCTAACACTGAAATCGTGCCTACCTGCTGCCTTGTATCTTCCTCTCTGATCATGTCTATTTTTCACATTAAGCGTTCTTCGTAGAATTTTCTGCTTTGCTGTTACGTCATCACCATCTCCCACTTTTGACGTAAAGAGAGGAATAGTAGACGTTCCAGCGCCCGATGGCTGGCACTGAATAGTGTCATTCCGTGTGATTGTACAAAGTCTTTGATATCGTCAATCAATTTTCTTCTTCTCGGGCGTCCTCTTGCTCTCGTAGCAGATGTTCTTTGGTGTAGTGGCAGTGCTGGTAATTGACGGTGTTTCATTCTAACGAGATGGCCGAACCATTTGATCTTCTGCCTTTCAATATATAATATGTAGCTCAAAGTGTTGATCTCACTGTCTGTCTCATAACATTATTTCTTATTCGATCTCTGATAGTTAATTTGGGACCTCTTCTCAAGCATCTTATCTAGCAGACGTTGATGTGGCGCATCTGTGATTTAGACAATATCAAAGTTTGACATATGCTGATTATCTGCCTTTTTGTGGACATAGGTTTCAGTATCGGCGCTAGATGACAAGCGCACCACTTCCTTGTTAACATTTGATTGTTATTCTGTCTATTCTGCAATCTCCTGTTAATATACTAATTAGATATGTACATTCTTTAACTGTTTAAGATGTGTACTATTTATTAGTATATTTAGTGGACCATGAGTTCTGCTAACCTGCACTACTTCTGTTTTGGTTGTATGTATGTTCATATTATATCTTCTGCATGTTGAACTCAGCTTATTGATACGATTGTGTTGTCTGATTTTGTCGCTGCAAAACGGGCATTTTTCGTCTGCGAATAAAAGTTCATGTATTGTGTTATCAGCATAGTTTCAGTAGTCAACATAGTACATAGGCAGCTAGGCGACTGTGTATGCCTAGGATTGAAGAATTCAAGTCAGTGTAGAACAAATACGATACAAGTAACAGGAGGATATATGACATCCATGTCAGAGTAGAACATAACACTATACAAGTAACAGGAGGATATATGACATCCATGTCAGTGTAGAACATAACACTATACAAGTAACAGAAGCATATATGAAATCCATATCAGTATAGAACATAAGACTTTACAGTTACCTGCATGTTCGGAACAATGGCTACAGGTTGTTGCTGAATTGACTGATTTGCCTTGTCGGTTCATGAGTGCATTTTTTCAGGAGACTCCTGGGAGTCGGCGCTGGAGCTACGGAGTTCGTGCTTTATGCGACGCTTTCGGATGGTCGCCCTATGGAAAGAGATCTAGCCATGTGAGAAAACCCGGGTCAATGAGGTCTTTCTGGTGACTGCCGATTCCATCGACGATGAACTGTGGTTTTCGTGGGTGACTTTTGTGTAGGCATTCTGGTGGCGGCATTATGCACAGTGTACCTGTGCAGGCTGTTGGATTGCCGAGACTCCTGTCTGTTCCACTTTTCACATTGGACAGTGGGGAGCATTTTGTCTGATATTCACTGGCACAGGAACGGAGCATAATGGGGACGACCCATTGTAGTGAAGTTGGAATCTCGTCTAACTGACTAAGTAACTATCATAACACTATACAAGTAACAAAAGCATATATGAAATCCATATCAGTGTAGAACATAACACTATAGAAGTAGCAGAAAGATATAGGAAATGCATATCAGTGTAGAATACAACAATAGTCATGTAACAGTAGGATGTGAGGGTGTCCATGTCAATGTAGAATACAACAATATTCAAATAGTTGCTAATACTATCAACTGAAGTTGCAAATACATTACAAGGTTGATTGGCACCTTGCCGTCTTGATTAACAATAGTTTGTAAAATGGAGATATACTTCTCCATAACACAAAGCCTGGGCTGAATTTACAGGCCATATGTTGCCCATGCAGCATGATCCCTCTCTCGGCCTGCCTAGTTTACTCTAGAGGAAAGGTGATACCAATAAGTTTGGAACAAGACAAGCTGCAGAAGCTGCCGGATCAGGTCTTAGTTAGATATGACTGAGCTACCTTATGACAATAGACGGTACTACCTGCTTCTGTTAGCGCCGAATGTTGGGCGGCGCTTACCAAACCCAACACCCCACATTGTGCCAACGGCTTCGGGCGGACGAGCGCAATTGGGAGGGTACAAGCCTAATTCTAGTGCGAGGGAATGCAACCTAAAGACTGAATTTCATGGCAGGGCAGACCAGGCCCTAAGCCTTGGTTGGCAACTGGTCTAGGATCGAAGCTCCGACAGACGGACAGTTAGAGCATTGCTTTACTACAAAGTGAAAATGCTAATACTATATAATGCAGTTGCTAACACTATAAATTCAATTTATAAATACTGAAGCATGAATGTATTAACACTGTTAGCTAACTGTGCTAATACCTCACACTCAAGCTGTCAATACAGCAAACTGAATCAGACGTGAACATCAAAGAACTGTTTCAATGCCTTGCCGTTGACTGAGATCCATTTGGTTTTTGGTCTGTACACGTGACCAGCAACAAGAGCCAAGATGGGGAACTAGCGTGAAGACAAAGTACTTCCATCACGCCATGTCTTCACGTCTCAGGGGACATCAAGGACAGGATTGGCAACTATTTCATCAGACCTTCTCAATTTTCCGTTCCTTAAGAGGAAACATTACCGGTTGTGTGACATCTTATCTCCGAACCTATTCCCTACAGATTGTCGTGTCGGAGATTAAAGATAGTCTGACTGTTTGAAGTACCCAGTAGAGCGGGATTAGGTTGAGTGCCTTATGTCAGGATCACACACACACACACACACACACACACACACACGCCAACAGACGCCCACATACACACATACAAACAAACGCATACGCACATACACACATACACACATACATACACACACACACACACAAACACGCGCACATACACACACATACGCGCACATACACACATACAAACAAACGTATACACACATACACACATACACATACATACATACATACATACATACGTACGTACGTACGTACGTACGTACGTGCGTGCGTGCGTGCGTGCGTACACGCACACACACACACACACACCATGCATACATACCATACATACATACCATACATACATACCATACATACATACCATACATACATACCATACATACATACCATACATACATACCATACATACATACCATACATACATACCATACATACATACCATACATACATACATACCATACATACATACCATGCATACATACCATGCATACATACCATGCATACATACCATGCATACATACCATGCATACATACCATGCATACATACCATACATACCATACATACATACCATACATACATACCATACATACATACCATACATACATACCATACATACATACCGTACATACATACCGTACATACATACCGTACATACATACCGTACATACATACCGTACATACATACCGTACATACATACCGTACATACATACCGTACATACATACCGTACATACATACCGTACATACATACCGTACATACATACCGTACATACATACCGTACATACATACCGTACATACATACCGTACATACATACCGTACATACATACCGTACATACATACCGTACATACATACCGTACATACATACCGTACATACATACCGTACATACATACCGTACATACATACCGTACATACATACCGTACATACATACCGTACATACATACCGTACATACATACCGTACATACATACCGTACATACATACCGTACATACATACCGTACATACATACCGTACATACATACCGTACATACATACCGTACATACATACCGTACATACATACCGTACATACATACCGTACATACATACCGTGCATACATACCGTGCATACATACCGTACATACATACCGTACATACATACCGTACATACATACCATACATACATACCATACATACATACCATACATACATACCATACATACATACCATACATACATACCATACATACATACATGCCATACATACATACCATACATACATACCATACATACATACCATACATACATACCATACATACCATACATACCATACATACATACATACCATACATACATACCATACATACATACCATACATACGCACATGCGCACACGCGCACTCGCGCACTCGCGCACGCACGCACGTACGTACACACACACACATACACACACATACACACATACACACACACATACACACATACATACATACATACATACATATGCACGCACGCGCGCGCGCACGCACGCGCATGCAGGCAGGCACGCACGCACACACAAGCACGCGCACACACACACACGCACACACTCACGCACGCACGCCCGCCCGCCTGCCTGTGTACGTACTTATTTACACAGAGTGTAGTTTCGTGTCCTCACTTGTAAATGTTGTTCAGACAATGTATGGATTAGGCTGTTAATTTTATCAACTTTTCTTTGTGTTACAGAACAAACACGAATGGCCACAAATGGCGACGTCAAGAAAGGAGATATTACAGTTGATCAGTTTCCTATTAGAAGTTAAACAGCGCGCGACCGACATCACAGACGGTGACAGCTTCCAGCCACAACTAGAGGACGATGCTTCCGACACAAACCCCATTAGATTTCCTACCACTAGGAACCAAGGGCAGCGTGCTGTCAAGAGACAGCGTCCATGTTTTTGGTCGGTTGTGACATGCTACTGAGTCCATGATTGTCTGACCGTGGACACAGCCACTGTCTAGACAAGTGGCCATCTGTAGTTGTCGGACAGCCATGCCAGTCTGCAGTAGTTGCGTCTTCTTGTATGTCTTGTCTTATACATGCCGAGTTGGGTGTCCAATACATACTGTCAGTTATTATATTAATTTTATGATAGATACCAAATCGTATAATTGTACATGTGTCAGTCTCTTAACATACAAGGATATCAGTGGCATTAGTATGTTTACAAATACAACTTCCAAAATTATCAGCTCGCTTACGAACGTCTGTTGTGTATTAGAGAAACAGTGTTACCATCTACAACACTAAAACTATAGGAGTGGAAATCTGTATCAGCACCATATATCTAAACATAAAGGATATTCAGTGTTGATAGCATGGAATCTGGCGAGTGTAGGAACTGATGGGAATGAAACGGCAGACAAATGCATGAAGGACATCACAATAAATAATGCACAATACATGTAGGTCTGAGTCAAGATGACACCAAAACTGCAGCTAAACACATATAACAAATTAATGGACGCCAACATGGAGCACAGCGTGACCATCAGACATGCATACACCTTGTTGAACATGTCAGGTCAGAACTGAACTAGCAATGCCTTACAATAAATCCACTGCCAGGCTTCAGCCTCGATATGTTGCTCTCAATGAACCTGACTGTGCTGAAGGTCAGTCATCACCATCATCTGATTCTGTCCGCATGGAGCATGGGTCCCAACACGACTGATCTCTTGCCTGTCTGTGGCTGCCGTCTGCTGTTCCCACTATATCCTCCCCATATTAATCTCACCATATGTCCCCCTCACTTTACTTTGCCCTTATGCTTTCGTGGAAATGACTTTCCAGCGCGTGTGTCTTTTCCTGGCCTCTTGATTCACTGACATCTATTTACTTCTCCCCCTTAGCTCCACAGTAGTGATGACGTCATGCCATTTGAGGCTGTCTGTCCTGTACCGACCGGTACCAGTTAGTCAATGTGTGTGCTTTATTGGTACCTCTTAGTTTTCCCTCATAAAAAGCAGCATTTATGTCTTTATATGTTGCCTTTATTAAGATAATGATTTTCTGTGGGATCCCATATTGCTTCATCAACTTCCAAATGGACTCCCCATTATGCTACTAAAGACCTTTGAGTAGCCCACAAATCCAATACAGAGAGACCAGCTCAGTTCAAAACTTTGCTCTATTATTACCCTTCACGTGGCTATTTAGTAAGTGCAGAATCTGTTTTGTGGAAACCCTGCTTGACTATAGTCAATTGAATCTCTTAACCTTTCCGGGATAATCTTGCATAATATTTTCCCTAGGAACTGATAATATCCTCATTTCTCTATAATGTTCCCACTAATGTTGTCTTTGACATCTTAAGCAGGTATTCTTCTTTCCAGTTTACTGGGATTTCTTCTGTCTCCAAAACTCAGCTAAATAATGTGTGAAGTAATGCAGTTGTAGTATTTATACTGTTTTCATTGCATCTACTGGGATACCATCTGGACCTGTAGTTTTTCCATCCTTCCAAATGTCCATAGCTTTTCTAATTTCTTCTCTTGATGGTTTCTCACAAGCTATATCCAGCTCCAACGCCGGTATGACAAACTAGCTCCAAATAACATCAGGCATAAGACAGGCATCTTTTTCATCATCATCATCACCTTCCACTTTTGCCGTCAAGCGTCGTGGGGAGAAATAATTGGCGCTCCACCCCCCCAGATGTGTGGCATACATGTTTTTAATCACCCTTTTTGTCCATCACCTATACGGATAAGGTTATTAAAGAAGCAAATCTACACCCAAAGAGTTTGTATGAGCAGCTGTTTGCAGACAACCAAAGCTTACGATTTGAGAGATGAGTTGACTTGAGTCAATAACCGATATAACAGCACACGGGACAATCCCATACTTGCTACGTTCTCATCTTCAGCAGCCGTCGAAGAATCCCAATACTAATGGTACGAGGGGTATTATATGAGAACAATAGTTATCCCCAGCACCATATAACATGCATTGACAATTGCGGTCAGAATTGTTTATAAAGATTAACATTTTTTTAAAAAACACACACAACATCTATAATAATTCGACGAAACCTAGTGCAGAATAATGTAAATATAATCAAACAAATCACCAACACAAGTTAGAGGGTACAGGTATCTCGGCAGTGTGTTCACGAAAGATGGAAGACTAGATACTGAAACAGAAAGGAAACGACATCAGCCAATAAATATCACACATCCTAGAACATCCAAATGCCAACAGGCGTTCACAAAATAAACTATTCGTCCCGGCGCTGTGCTAGAAATGTCAGACATGGACAGAGAGATGAGATCTTAAGAAACGCAGTTGGAAAAACAAGAAGAGATAGAGAAATAAATGAGAGAAAATTAACACATTTAGAGATAACACCGATGTCTGACTTTATAGAACAAAATTATCTGAGAATTAAACAGCATTACCCCGCGACTAGAGCATTGTACGCGAGGCCACCGGGCCTAAATACCGAGACGGGAAGACGATCCAGGAAGAGAAGCCTAGATGAAGTAAAAGAGACATTGAAGAAATCAAACAGCACATTTGTTCAAGCAACAAGACAAGCGAAAAACAAAATAAAAATATTATATCTGCCTCCTCTCTGCGACACTTCAAGGAGGAAACGGCAGCACAAAAGAAGAAGAAGATATGTAGCTCTACTTCTGGAGGTTCTTTTTTGGGACTAGTATATTCAGAAGTTCCTCAAAATACATATGAACTTTCATGTTGGTGACAACTTTAAAATTAATATTTCTTGTTTAGTCAACTGGGTAGGTTATCATATCCTCTGTGACTTTAGGATGTCTTGAACGTCAGGTACAAACATTGGTCTCACAGAATGTCCGATGGCATACACAGAAATGACAAAACTTCATGTAGGTGGCCAAACATATCTTTCGCTCGCACAACATCATACTGTGTTCTGATGTCCTCATGCACTCCGGGGCCTGGCATCCACCACTCTGATGGCGAGTCTCATACCATCTCATCTCATCATGTTCCTCTTATAACCTGCGGTGTTGAGGTGAAGTATAAACAGCGGGAGAGTACCCGCTTATGGGCTTCATGTATCGATATTCTCATGGACTGTTATTTCCTGCGTCCATCGTTTACGTGGTCGGCCTCTTCCTCTGTTTCCCTCTGGCCTCTGTACATCATTGCTTGTTGTGGTATACTGTTAGTTGGTAACCTGCTTGCATGGCCAAACCATTTGACTTGCTGCCTTCTAATAAAATCTAGTGCAGCTACAACCCCCACTTTAGTCCTGATTTCTTAATGTTTGATCTTATCTCTTCTTGATACATTGATTATTCTTCTCAGGAATCTCATTTCTGTTGTTGTGATTTTACTTTTCTCTTTTTCTGTCATTGTCCAGGTTTGGCATTGGTAACATAGAGTTGTTAGGAAGATTGTGTTGTAAAGTGCTTTCTTAGTAGGTATTGATACGAGTTTGTTCTTTAGTATTGGTGCCATTTGTTCAATGAGTTGGTTTGCCTTATTGCATCTATTTTCGATCTCGTCTTATGATTTGCTGTTTAATGATATTATACTTCCTAGGTACTTGAAACTCTTTACTTGTTTCAAGGGATGTTCGTTTAGGTGAATCGTTGTTGCTTTTTCTTCTTTAGTTGCAGTCATTACCTCTGTTTTACTTGTGCTAATTTTCATGTTATGTTCCCTACACACTTCATTTAGACTATTCATGTGGTCCTGTAATTCAGCTTCTGATTTTGCTATTAGTGCTTGGTCGTCCGCAAACAGGAGTTCTCTAATCGTTAGTGTCACAAAGTAAATGATGACAGAGTGACAGATGGAGTGGCTATGGTTGTGTCTAGGGTATGTCCTTGTAAATGTGATGTTGAACAACTGATTAACCACGATGCATCAAAATCAAACACCAGACTCCGCACACAATACTTTAATTCGAACATCTGGATACAACATTATTCCTCAGGAACGTTCAATTATATATATATATATATATATATATATATATATATATATATATATATATATATATATATCTTATATATAAAAAAGGATCTCCGTCTGTCCGTCTGTCCGTATGTCTGTCCTTTATGCGCTCGCGAACGGCCCATCCGATTGAGATGA
>OY992896.1:29009179-29149179 GCA_963921405.1 Cepaea hortensis
AACGGATACTCCAGCCACTCAAAAGCATTTAGCTCAAGCATGGCTGAAGACAACTAGTTGGAATCCTATATTGGTTGTAGTAGATGTCACAGTCTGGCTGCATCTACAAATTCGGTTGCTACGTTAGAAAATAGAGCAACTAAGGAGAGAAAATGCTGTCACTTCTCACAACAAATCAAAATAGAGGCCTAACGGAATGAGGAAATCTCAACCAATAAGTGCACCTCTAAATCTATGGTAAGACTATAGAAATAAGTCAAGGAAATATAATGGGAAATTGCTACCATCTGCAAACACAAGAGGCTTATTGGAAAGGTAGACCCTGTGTCCAACGCTAACCAAATCTGCACTTAGTAGATTTTAGTCTTAAGTTCTGCAACGGCTGCTATACAGTTCACCCGGAAGTGATTGTCTTTGCTCCGGTGATGATCAAAAATTTTAACCCAGTTCCAAATACCAAGATTACTGTTGGAGAAAGTGTTCAGTTAAATACACTCTCACAGGATTATCATTCTCTAGAGGCGAAGGGAAGAATGAAGTTCTGATAAAGACAAATGAGTGAGAGACATATGGAATTATACCACTCTCATCAGACATACAGAAGTTGGTTTAATTGCAAAGCCATTACTTCTCATAATGAATCTCAATGGTCTATTCATGCTTTGAAAGTGTGTGACTCTGAGAGATCATTCATCATGGACAGGAAAAATAGCACGGAGATTGACTGTGGAGCATTGTCAGAAGTGAGTTGGAGAGCAGTTCACTGATAAGTGTGGTCATAACTCTTCATACTTCCAGTGACTAAATGGAACTTCATGCAGGACTAACTTCATGGTCTTTGCAGATGCCACCAAATTCATGACTGATGGATGAATATTGGAGCAGATTTTTTTTAAAGGAAAAGTCAATTGGTTCCATATGCACAGCTCTTGTTGGAGTAATGGGAGATGAGTAAATGATGACACCACTTAAAGGATCTGGGAACTGTGAACGCCTGACCTATCAGTCATTGTATCCATGACAGTTTTATGGGGAGGCTATGTGGCATGATGTCTTCAGACGTTCGCATCCCCAGTCCATTTACATTTCTCAATACTCAGTAGTTAACCACGTAAGCCGTCGTGATACCCTAACTAAAAATAGAATCGTAGATTCTAGATCGAGAGAGGGTAGATGAATGGTGGGGTCTCAATTTCATTGGGTAACCCTTGGGCTGGTAACGCTCCTTAATACATAATTAGCCCGCCAGTCGAAGCCTTGATTCCATCCCGTAAGGACATGTTCAAGATGCAGTGGTAAAATTTGCCCAAAAACATTCTTTAGGAGGTGGTCATCTGCACTCCAGGTACCTAAATCATTTAATATGTTATGTGTAAACCTGATGAAGTGAGAGAGAGAGACGAATGGCCGAGTATTTTCTTGAGAAAATGTAAAAAGAAGACAGGAATTCGTTGTACAGTGACTCTAAAACTGCCGCTCAAAACCTGTCATGTCTACCGCAGTGAAACATTCTTACCATGTCTATTGTCTGTCTGATTTGATGATTTGCATATGCTTATGACTGTAAACCACGCTCAATGCATATGGCAAAACCTTTGTGCGCTCTGAACATTCGTTGAGTGCCTATCATGACCATTCTTAACCAAACTGTACATCGCTCTTGAGAGTTACCTTTGGCAGTTATGTTTCAGAATGTGTGATGCTATATACTGCATGTAATTTCTCCCTTATAATGGCTGAGAATGTTTGAGTGAATGAGATGATAATTATATAATTAACTTCTCATATTTGTAAAAGTAAAGACACTTATTAAATCCATGTTTGCAGGACTGCATTGCACTGTGGAAATTAACCTACAGTGTCTGTCAGATGAATACATGGGAAGGCTCATGCTATTTGTCAGGGAAAATTCATGTTTTCTTTCATTATGTGTATTCCACATGTGAAGGCAATTCTAGTGCATGATTTCTGCCATACAATGCCTACTTCTTGGTGCTTAATCACACTGTCTGTTCTCATGGTACACCGGTCCCTGTGATCTACTCATTGTGAGAATTTACAAGATAATTGTGTGAAGCTGCCTCTGATTAGGAGTATGTGCCTATGACTTCACGGTTTTGGGGATGAACCTGGAGAAAGGATATCACCCCAAACCCCCAAATAAAATTGCACTTCATCATCAGTGAGAGGCGGGTGTTCGAATATCACACTCCCCTTTCCCCTCCCATTCCTCTCTGAATCTGTGATAGTACTGTATAACTGTGACAATGGTTCAATAGATGTAAAACACATGTTGTGCCTTTGTTTATTAACAGAGAATGAGAGAGATGGAGGAGGCCCTTTTCAATTACCAGGACAACTCCAGGGGAAGTCCTGAGCTCTAGTCTTCAACTCCAGCTGAAAAGTCAGACTCCAAAAAGACCAAAATGAACAACAGGTTGCAAAGATTCAGCCTGAATCCACTAATTCTGGCCTATACAGATGGCACTGAAGAAAAGTCTTTCTTAAAAGCCTAAGACAGGGATACTCTCCAATTTTGTAAAAGCTCCAGGCTATATCTTCAAGATAAATTCAAGAAGAAACCTTAAGAGGAGAGATCACCTGGTCTTCAGCATGTCACTACTGGCTAAGAGTGGACATTAAAGGTGCACTTGGAGCTGACCCTATCACAGCTTAATATTAATATTGGCTGAAAGCTAAAGGAGCAGAAGTTAATACATAGAGCAAATTCCCAAAAATGGATTGGTGTTAAGTCGGTGTGGTGATTCAGTTCCATCAGAAATCTTAGGAGTGATAGACTGTGAAGAAAGACAGCTGGGACATATTGTTTCTTTTTAGATCTTCCTCCACTGGAAAAGCAAAAGAACAGTCTTGGGTGTCAACTTCATGAACAGTCAAATTTAGGTGAGATAGACAGAAAGAAGATTGCTAGGACATATTGTTTCTTTTTAGATGAACAGTCCTAAGTGTCAACTTCATGAACTCACCAGTGAAAAGATAGAGCTTTAAAATTTCTTTCAAGATTGTGACAGCAGGGAATAGCCTGAATTGGAAAACCATCATGGGGAGAACTGTAACCTGAGCTGTCCAACACCATCATAGGTGCTAAAAGGATGAAACAGACCAGTGGATCAGAACGTCCCTATGCTTGCCCCAATTTATGGCTTATCTTGTGTTTCCCTCATTAACAGTCGAAGAAAGGATTTAAGTCTAAAGTGTGGTGTAGGATATCTTGATGAAGTAGAGATGTGAAGGAGGAGAGTTTGTTTAGATTGATGTTTCAGTGGGGATATTGAGTGATGTGTTTGGGTTTTCATAGAAATGTCACTATAATTTGCATATAAACATATTTGAGATGTAAATTGTTGGCAGAATATGAAGCCTGAGTCTTCACTTGACCTCATCAGACATTAATAAAGTATTAGTAGTAAGAGAACAGTTTTTGAGATACATGTCTCTGTGATTGTCTTGTACATTGTTGAGAAAGAAATGTCCAACTGGTGTCAAGCATCTTCATGGTGACTGTTACTCTGCTGTTACTGTTGGTTACAGAGATTGTGAAAGTCTGTGTGGTTGTTGTCAAGTATCTTCCATGATGTATGACTTGTCTAACCTGTTGGTGTGATCATTCTTTTTGAATGTTTGTCCAACTGTTGTCAAGATCTTCTCATGTTGTCTTGTTCAACCAGTGTAAAATACAGTTGTTGTTGTTTATGTTCACTACAATGGTACAATTGTCAATGTGATCATTTGTCCAAGTGTCTTGTGTCACTTGAAAGATGTAATGAGATCAAAAATGAGGTTGGCGACCAGAGCACAGTCAGCTGGAAGATGAGAGAACTGCTTTCATTGGTTACTGTGGCTAACTGCCAAGATCTATATATATATATATATATATATATATATATATATATATATATATATATATATATATATATATATATATATGGCCTAGAAGAGAAATCATCTATAAATAATTCTGTGTAGAACTTAACTTGTGTCTAATTTCTCACAGTGGGGGTACTCGGTGAGCCAAAATTCTGAATGGTTTCTCTACAAGGGTTATGCGAGAATAAATATCAATACCTCTAGACAAGACTTGCTGTTACTAACCTGTATCTTTTATAGAGAGATATACTTTATAGAACTTCACTCATTGGAACTTCTGTAATTCTCTATAAACCCACAAAAAAACCTCACATGTTGGAGGCCCGTATCCGCGATTGAACCCCGGGAACACCCCTAAAGGTGATCACATGTTGTGGACCCGTATCCGCGACTGGACCCCGGGAATAACCTGCTAAAGGGGATCACATATTGTGGACTACTATAGGCAATTAGAACCCTGGGAACACCCCTCAAGGTAATCACATATTGAGTGCTCTATGCACTAATTGAACCCTGGGAATACCTTTTATGGGATTCACATAACGAGGTCTGACGACTCGGGATGTAAACAATGGGTATACCTTGTCTGGGACTCCTGTGGAGGATATCTATGTTTGTATTAGAATCAGGGAGTAATCTCTCGCAAAATTAAACCTATTGCTTAGAGTTTTATGATGTGGTTAATGGATCTCGTCACATAAATGTGGACAAAAGGTCCAGATGTTTAAACCCACAAGTAAATCTCGGGTGGTGGTTGTTTCATCAATGGTGGTAATATTGCATGTATCACTGTTCACAAATGTCACATTGTACAATGTAGTTGAACAAAAATGTTAATTATCTTATGGGTCAACATGTTTGATATACCCATGATAATGTTGTGTTTCAAGATGGGCTGATGTAATAGACTGTCAATATTGTTGTTTAATTTTGTGCATACTGTGTTCACTATGAGTATCAAAGGTACCTGAGAACCAGAAGACACAAATTATTTTTAAATAACATAGACAGCTAATTTCAGGATAAATTTGATTTTTCTTGAGATAAATTAAGACACTTTATCCAGGGAATTAATAGAGGGCCTACTCCATTTTCTAACTTATTGGCTAACATGGGAGAAAGGGGAATTAGTGTATTTACATTTTAATATCACTGCATCACATCATATAGTGGGTACTCAGTTCCTCAGTCCCCATAACATGTTGGCAACACTGAGAGCAGAGAGTGTGAACCCTGATGGAAAAATTGGGCAACCATTAAGACACCTCACTAACCATCTCTCTCAGTATAGTCAGTATTCGTACCGGCTAATGTCCAGTGTCAATTCGACGTTGGGTTTATTCTTCAGTTGTGTAATCTTGTCGGTAGCCCTGATCAAGCTGCTGAGAAAGTGAGCACGATTGAAATCTCCAGGAGAAACATCCTTATCAACTCAGTCTCTTGCCATTCCTGATTTAGTGGTATTCTTAAACGTACTTGATACGTGATGGACGAGATGAAGGGAAGATTCTACCTGATGTCATGGTCAGTCACTCATGACCCGACCACAGTCTGGTGTCTATAAGACATTAGTCTATTGTTCGATGGTGTGATCTCTGGTGTACTGGGATCCAAGTCACTAGGAGTGAACTCATTGAATCTCCAGGAAGGCCATCAAAATAACTGGACCCCTAGCCATTCATATGGAAGTGGAGAGCGTACGCAAAGTTATGTGTCCAGGAAACGACGGATAACCAACCTGATGTCATTGGCGTATCATACGACTAGGAGCATAACGTGGACAACCTGAAAAATTTCATGAAGAGATAAAACAGGATCCGTCTCCGACGTCGGCGTCAATTCATCCTCAGTGAGAAAGCATTTCTGCCTGGAAAATGGTGGAGATTAAAGGGCGGACAAAGTTAGTGTAACTAATGTCTTTCTCCTTTTTCATTCTCAATTGGGAAGACCTTTCTGCCTGGAAAAATGGTAGGAATGTAGCTCGGTTCTAGACAAGAGCAAAGTCTGTGATGGAATGGACTAATAAGGATTACTGTTCTTAAACAGTTAACTCTTATATGGTAGAGATCACTGCAATTCCAGCAGTGACACTCTATACACAATGTCTGCGAAAGTGGACTAACGAAAGATCACTGTTCTCAAACAGCTGACTCCTTTCAAGATAAAGATCTCTGCAATTCAGCAGTCGACTCTTTATATAATAAGAACCATGCATTCCGCAGTGGAATCTTATATTATTACTGATCTGCGAGATGTCTTCACAAGACCTGGCCAGTCCTATCCTCAAAGTCAGTAAAATTGCTTCAAAAAATAATTCCAGTCAATATTGGGATCTATGAAGCTATACCCAGATAATCACACCCCTTCAAAGGTAGCTGTGATAATGACGGACTTCTCTATGGCTGAGAAGAAACGCCTTATATTCGCCAAAAGTAAACGTTTTGCTCATGTGGGAGAAAAAGAACGGATACTCCAGCCACTCAAAAGCATTTAGCTCAAGCATGGCTGAAGACAACTAGTTGGAATCCTATATTGGTTGTAGTAGATGTCACAGTCTGGCTGCATCTACAAATTCGGTTGCTACGTTAGAAAATAGAGCAACTAAGGAGAGAAAATGCTGTCACTTCTCACAACAAATCAAAATAGAGGCCTAACGGAATGAGGAAATCTCAACCAATAAGTGCACCTCTAAATCTATGGTAAGACTATAGAAATAAGTCAAGGAAATATAATGGGAAATTGCTACCATCTGCAAACACAAGAGGCTTATTGGAAAGGTAGACCCTGTGTCCAACGCTAACCAAATCTGCACTTAGTAGATTTTAGTCTTAAGTTCTGCAACGGCTGCTATACAGTTCACCCGGAAGTGATTGTCTTTGCTCCGGTGATGATCAAAAATTTTAACCCAGTTCCAAATACCAAGATTACTGTTGGAGAAAGTGTTCAGTTAAATACACTCTCACAGGATTATCATTCTCTAGAGGCGAAGGGAAGAATGAAGTTCTGATAAAGACAAATGAGTGAGAGACATATGGAATTATACCACTCTCATCAGACATACAGAAGTTGGTTTAATTGCAAAGCCATTACTTCTCATAATGAATCTCAATGGTCTATTCATGCTTTGAAAGTGTGTGACTCTGAGAGATCATTCATCATGGACAGGAAAAATAGCACGGAGATTGACTGTGGAGCATTGTCAGAAGTGAGTTGGAGAGCAGTTCACTGATAAGTGTGGTCATAACTCTTCATACTTCCAGTGACTAAATGGAACTTCATGCAGGACTAACTTCATGGTCTTTGCAGATGCCACCAAATTCATGACTGATGGATGAATATTGGAGCAGATTTTTTTTAAAGGAAAAGTCAATTGGTTCCATATGCACAGCTCTTGTTGGAGTAATGGGAGATGAGTAAATGATGACACCACTTAAAGGATCTGGGAACTGTGAACGCCTGACCTATCAGTCATTGTATCCATGACAGTTTTATGGGGAGGCTATGTGGCATGATGTCTTCAGACGTTCGCATCCCCAGTCCATTTACATTTCTCAATACTCAGTAGTTAACCACGTAAGCCGTCGTGATACCCTAACTAAAAATAGAATCGTAGATTCTAGATCGAGAGAGGGTAGATGAATGGTGGGGTCTCAATTTCATTGGGTAACCCTTGGGCTGGTAACGCTCCTTAATACATAATTAGCCCGCCAGTCGAAGCCTTGATTCCATCCCGTAAGGACATGTTCAAGATGCAGTGGTAAAATTTGCCCAAAAACATTCTTTAGGAGGTGGTCATCTGCACTCCAGGTACCTAAATCATTTAATATGTTATGTGTAAACCTGATGAAGTGAGAGAGAGAGACGAATGGCCGAGTATTTTCTTGAGAAAATGTAAAAAGAAGACAGGAATTCGTTGTACAGTGACTCTAAAACTGCCGCTCAAAACCTGTCATGTCTACCGCAGTGAAACATTCTTACCATGTCTATTGTCTGTCTGATTTGATGATTTGCATATGCTTATGACTGTAAACCACGCTCAATGCATATGGCAAAACCTTTGTGCGCTCTGAACATTCGTTGAGTGCCTATCATGACCATTCTTAACCAAACTGTACATCGCTCTTGAGAGTTACCTTTGGCAGTTATGTTTCAGAATGTGTGATGCTATATACTGCATGTAATTTCTCCCTTATAATGGCTGAGAATGTTTGAGTGAATGAGATGATAATTATATAATTAACTTCTCATATTTGTAAAAGTAAAGACACTTATTAAATCCATGTTTGCAGGACTGCATTGCACTGTGGAAATTAACCTACAGTGTCTGTCAGATGAATACATGGGAAGGCTCATGCTATTTGTCAGGGAAAATTCATGTTTTCTTTCATTATGTGTATTCCACATGTGAAGGCAATTCTAGTGCATGATTTCTGCCATACAATGCCTACTTCTTGGTGCTTAATCACACTGTCTGTTCTCATGGTACACCGGTCCCTGTGATCTACTCATTGTGAGAATTTACAAGATAATTGTGTGAAGCTGCCTCTGATTAGGAGTATGTGCCTATGACTTCACGGTTTTGGGGATGAACCTGGAGAAAGGATATCACCCCAAACCCCCAAATAAAATTGCACTTCATCATCAGTGAGAGGCGGGTGTTCGAATATCACACTCCCCTTTCCCCTCCCATTCCTCTCTGAATCTGTGATAGTACTGTATAACTGTGACAATGGTTCAATAGATGTAAAACACATGTTGTGCCTTTGTTTATTAACAGAGAATGAGAGAGATGGAGGAGGCCCTTTTCAATTACCAGGACAACTCCAGGGGAAGTCCTGAGCTCTAGTCTTCAACTCCAGCTGAAAAGTCAGACTCCAAAAAGACCAAAATGAACAACAGGTTGCAAAGATTCAGCCTGAATCCACTAATTCTGGCCTATACAGATGGCACTGAAGAAAAGTCTTTCTTAAAAGCCTAAGACAGGGATACTCTCCAATTTTGTAAAAGCTCCAGGCTATATCTTCAAGATAAATTCAAGAAGAAACCTTAAGAGGAGAGATCACCTGGTCTTCAGCATGTCACTACTGGCTAAGAGTGGACATTAAAGGTGCACTTGGAGCTGACCCTATCACAGCTTAATATTAATATTGGCTGAAAGCTAAAGGAGCAGAAGTTAATACATAGAGCAAATTCCCAAAAATGGATTGGTGTTAAGTCGGTGTGGTGATTCAGTTCCATCAGAAATCTTAGGAGTGATAGACTGTGAAGAAAGACAGCTGGGACATATTGTTTCTTTTTAGATCTTCCTCCACTGGAAAAGCAAAAGAACAGTCTTGGGTGTCAACTTCATGAACAGTCAAATTTAGGTGAGATAGACAGAAAGAAGAATGCTAGGACATATTGTTTCTTTTTAGATGAACAGTCCTAAGTGTCAACTTCATGAACTCACCAGTGAAAAGATAGAGCTTTAAAATTTCTTTCAAGATTGTGACAGCAGGGAATAGCCTGAATTGGAAAACCATCATGGGGAGAACTGTAACCTGAGCTGTCCAACACCATCATAGGTGCTAAAAGGATGAAACAGACCAGTGGATCAGAACGTCCCTATGCTTGCCCCAATTTATGGCTTATCTTGTGTTTCCCTCATTAACAGTCGAAGAAAGGATTTAAGTCTAAAGTGTGGTGTAGGATATCTTGATGAAGTAGAGATGTGAAGGAGGAGAGTTTGTTTAGATTGATGTTTCAGTGGGGATATTGAGTGATGTGTTTGGGTTTTCATAGAAATGTCACTATAATTTGCATATAAACATATTTGAGATGTAAATTGTTGGCAGAATATGAAGCCTGAGTCTTCACTTGACCTCATCAGACATTAATAAAGTATTAGTAGTAAGAGAACAGTTTTTGAGATACATGTCTCTGTGATTGTCTTGTACATTGTTGAGAAAGAAATGTCCAACTGGTGTCAAGCATCTTCATGGTGACTGTTACTCTGCTGTTACTGTTGGTTACAGAGATTGTGAAAGTCTGTGTGGTTGTTGTCAAGTATCTTCCATGATGTATGACTTGTCTAACCTGTTGGTGTGATCATTCTTTTTGAATGTTTGTCCAACTGTTGTCAAGATCTTCTCATGTTGTCTTGTTCAACCAGTGTAAAATACAGTTGTTGTTGTTTATGTTCACTACAATGGTACAATTGTCAATGTGATCATTTGTCCAAGTGTCTTGTGTCACTTGAAAGATGGAATGAGATCAAAAATGAGGTTGGCGACCAGAGCACAGTCAGCTGGAAGATGAGAGAACTGCTTTCATTGGTTACTGTGGCTAACTGCCAAGATCTATATATATATATATATATATATATATATATATATATATATATATATATATATATATATATGGCCTAGAAGAGAAATCATCTATAAATAATTCTGTGTAGAACTTAACTTGTGTCTAATTTCTCACAGTGGGGGTACTCGGTGAGCCAAAATTCTGAATGGTTTCTCTACAAGGGTTATGCGAGAATAAATATCAATACCTCTAGACAAGACTTGCTGTTACTAACCTGTATCTTTTATAGAGAGATATACTTTATAGAACTTCACTCATTGGAACTTCTGTAATTCTCTATAAACCCACAAAAAAACCTCACATGTTGGAGGCCCGTATCCGCGATTGAACCCCGGGAACACCCCTAAAGGTGATCACATGTTGTGGACCCGTATCCGCGACTGGACCCCGGGAATAACCTGCTAAAGGGGATCACATATTGTGGACTACTATAGGCAATTAGAACCCTGGGAACACCCCTCAAGGTAATCACATATTGAGTGCTCTATGCACTAATTGAACCCTGGGAATACCTTTTATGGGATTCACATAACGAGGTCTGACGACTCGGGATGTAAACAATGGGTATACCTTGTCTGGGACTCCTGTGGAGGATATCTATGTTTGTATTAGAATCAGGGAGTAATCTCTCGCAAAATTAAACCTATTGCTTAGAGTTTTATGATGTGGTTAATGGATCTCGTCACATAAATGTGGACAAAAGGTCCAGATGTTTAAACCCACAAGTAAATCTCGGGTGGTGGTTGTTTCATCAATGGTGGTAATATTGCATGTATCACTGTTCATAAATGTCACATTGTACAATGTAGTTGAACAAAAATGTTAATTATCTTATGGGTCAACATGTTTGATATACCCATGATAATGTTGTGTTTCAAGATGGGCTGATGTAATAGACTGTCAATATTGTTGTTTAATTTTGTGCATACTGTGTTCACTATGAGTATCAAAGGTACCTGAGAACCAGAAGACACAAATTATTTTTAAATAACATAGACAGCTAATTTCAGGATAAATTTGATTTTTCTTGAGATAAATTAAGACACTTTATCCAGGGAATTAATAGAGGGCCTACTCCATTTTCTAACTTATTGGCTAACATGGGAGAAAGGGGAATTAGTGTATTTACATTTTAATATCACTGCATCACATCATATAGTGGGTACTCAGTTCCTCAGTCCCCATAACATGTTGGCAACACTGAGAGCAGAGAGTGTGAACCCTGATGGAAAAATTGGGCAACCATTAAGACACCTCACTAACCATCTCTCTCAGTATAGTCAGTATTCGTACCGGCTAATGTCCAGTGTCAATTCGACGTTGGGTTTATTCTTCAGTTGTGTAATCTTGTCGGTAGCCCTGATCAAGCTGCTGAGAAAGTGAGCACGATTGAAATCTCCAGGAGAAACATCCTTATCAACTCAGTCTCTTGCCATTCCTGATTTAGTGGTATTCTTAAACGTACTTGATACGTGATGGACGAGATGAAGGGAAGATTCTACCTGATGTCATGGTCAGTCACTCATGACCCGACCACAGTCTGGTGTCTATAAGACATTAGTCTATTGTTCGATGGTGTGATCTCTGGTGTACTGGGATCCAAGTCACTAGGAGTGAACTCATTGAATCTCCAGGAAGGCCATCAAAATAACTGGACCCCTAGCCATTCATATGGAAGTGGAGAGCGTACGCAAAGTTATGTGTCCAGGAAACGACGGATAACCAACCTGATGTCATTGGCGTATCATACGACTAGGAGCATAACGTGGACAACCTGAAAAATTTCATGAAGAGATAAAACAGGATCCGTCTCCGACGTCGGCGTCAATTCATCCTCAGTGAGAAAGCATTTCTGCCTGGAAAATGGTGGAGATTAAAGGGCGGACAAAGTTAGTGTAACTGATGTCTTTCTCCTTTTTCATTCTCAATTGGGAAGACCTTTCTGCCTGGAAAAATGGTAGGAATGTAGCTCGGTTCTAGACAAGAGCAAAGTCTGTGATGGAATGGACTAATAAGGATTACTGTTCTTAAACAGTTAACTCTTATATGGTAGAGATCACTGCAATTCCAGCAGTGACACTCTATACACAATGTCTGCGAAAGTGGACTAACGAAAGATCACTGTTCTCAAACAGCTGACTCCTTTCAAGATAAAGATCTCTGCAATTCAGCAGTCGACTCTTTATATAATAAGAACCATGCATTCCGCAGTGGAATCTTATATTATTACTGATCTGCGAGACGTCTTCACAAGACCTGGCCAGTCCTATCATCAAAGTCAGTAAAATTGCTTCAAAAAATAATTCCAGTCAATATTGGGATCTATGAAGCTATACCCATATAATCACACCCCTTCAAAGGTAGCTGTGATAATGACGGACTTCTCTATGGCCGAGAAGAAACGCCTTATATTCGCCAAAAGTAAACGTTTTGCTCATGTGGGAGAAAAAGAACGGATACTCCAGCCACTCAAAAGCATTTAGCTCAAGCATGGCTGAAGACAACTAGTTGGAATCCTATATTGGTTGTAGTAGATGTCACAGTCTGGCTGCATCTACAAATTCGGTTGCTACGTTAGAAAATAGAGCAACTAAGGAGAGAAAATGCTGTCACTTCTCACAACAAATCAAAATAGAGGCCTAACGGAATGAGGAAATCTCAACCAATAAGTGCACCTCTAAATCTATGGTAAGACTATAGAAATAAGTCAAGGAAATATAATGGGAAATTGCTACCATCTGCAAACACAAGAGGCTTATTGGAAAGGTAGACCCTGTGTCCAACGCTAACCAAATCTGCACTTAGTAGATTTTAGTCTTAAGTTCTGCAACGGCTGCTATACAGTTCACCCGGAAGTGATTGTCTTTGCTCCGGTGATGATCAAAAATTTTAACCCAGTTCCAAATACCAAGATTACTGTTGGAGAAAGTGTTCAGTTAAATACAC
Source organism: Cepaea hortensis (assembly GCA_963921405.1). Lineage (NCBI taxonomy): Eukaryota > Metazoa > Mollusca > Gastropoda > Stylommatophora > Helicidae > Cepaea > Cepaea hortensis. The sequence continues at coordinate 29,022,365 of OY992896.1, forward strand.
TCTCACAGGATTATCATTCTCTAGAGGCGAAGGGAAGAATGAAGTTCTGATAAAGACAAATGAGTGAGAGACATATGGAATTATACCACTCTCATCAGACATACAGAAGTTGGTTTAATTGCAAAGCCATTACTTCTCATAATGAATCTCAATGGTCTATTCATGCTTTGAAAGTGTGTGACTCTGAGAGATCATTCATCACGGACAGGAAAAATAGCACGGAGATTGACTGTGGAGCATTGTCAGAAGTGAGTTGGAGAGCAGTTCACTGATAAGTGTGGTCATAACTCTTCATACTTCCAGTGACTAAATGGAACTTCATGCAGGACTAACTTCATGGTCTTTGCAGATGCCACCAAATTCATGACTGATGGATGAATATTGGAGCAGATTTTTTTTAAAGGAAAAGTCAATTGGTTCCATATGCACAGCTCTTGTTGGAGTAATGGGAGATGAGTAAATGATGACACCACTTAAAGGATCTGGGAACTGTGAACGCCTGACCTATCAGTCATTGTATCCATGACAGTTTTATGGGGAGGCTATGTGGCATGATGTCTTCAGACGTTCGCATCCCCAGTCCATTTACATTTCTCAATACTCAGTAGTTAACCACGTAAGCCGTCGTGATACCCTAACTAAAAATAGAATCGTAGATTCTAGATCGAGAGAGGGTAGATGAATGGTGGGGTCTCAATTTCATTGGGTAACCCTTGGGCTGGTAACGCTCCTTAATACATAATTAGCCCGCCAGTCGAAGCCTTGATTCCATCCCGTAAGGACATGTTCAAGATGCAGTGGTAAAATTTGCCCAAAAACATTCTTTAGGAGGTGGTCATCTGCACTCCAGGTACCTAAATCATTTAATATGTTATGTGTAAACCTGATGAAGTGAGAGAGAGAGACGAATGGCCGAGTATTTTCTTGAGAAAATGTAAAAAGAAGACAGGAATTCGTTGTACAGTGACTCTAAAACTGCCGCTCAAAACCTGTCATGTCTACCGCAGTGAAACATTCTTACCATGTCTATTGTCTGTCTGATTTGATGATTTGCATATGCTTATGACTGTAAACCACGCTCAATGCATATGGCAAAACCTTTGTGCGCTCTGAACATTCGTTGAGTGCCTATCATGACCATTCTTAACCAAACTGTACATCGCTCTTGAGAGTTACCTTTGGCAGTTATGTTTCAGAATGTGTGATGCTATATACTGCATGTAATTTCTCCCTTATAATGGCTGAGAATGTTTGAGTGAATGAGATGATAATTATATAATTAACTTCTCATATTTGTAAAAGTAAAGACACTTATTAAATCCATGTTTGCAGGACTGCATTGCACTGTGGAAATTAACCTACAGTGTCTGTCAGATGAATACATGGGAAGGCTCATGCTATTTGTCAGGGAAAATTCATGTTTTCTTTCATTATGTGTATTCCACATGTGAAGGCAATTCTAGTGCATGATTTCTGCCATACAATGCCTACTTCTTGGTGCTTAATCACACTGTCTGTTCTCATGGTACACCGGTCCCTGTGATCTACTCATTGTGAGAATTTACAAGATAATTGTGTGAAGCTGCCTCTGATTAGGAGTATGTGCCTATGACTTCACGGTTTTGGGGATGAACCTGGAGAAAGGATATCACCCCAAACCCCCAAATAAAATTGCACTTCATCATCAGTGAGAGGCGGGTGTTCGAATATCACACTCCCCTTTCCCCTCCCATTCCTCTCTGAATCTGTGATAGTACTGTATAACTGTGACAATGGTTCAATAGATGTAAAACACATGTTGTGCCTTTGTTTATTAACAGAGAATGAGAGAGATGGAGGAGGCCCTTTTCAATTACCAGGACAACTCCAGGGGAAGTCCTGAGCTCTAGTCTTCAACTCCAGCTGAAAAGTCAGACTCCAAAAAGACCAAAATGAACAACAGGTTGCAAAGATTCAGCCTGAATCCACTAATTCTGGCCTATACAGATGGCACTGAAGAAAAGTCTTTCTTAAAAGCCTAAGACAGGGATACTCTCCAATTTTGTAAAAGCTCCAGGCTATATCTTCAAGATAAATTCAAGAAGAAACCTTAAGAGGAGAGATCACCTGGTCTTCAGCATGTCACTACTGGCTAAGAGTGGACATTAAAGGTGCACTTGGAGCTGACCCTATCACAGCTTAATATTAATATTGGCTGAAAGCTAAAGGAGCAGAAGTTAATACATAGAGCAAATTCCCAAAAATGGATTGGTGTTAAGTCGGTGTGGTGATTCAGTTCCATCAGAAATCTTAGGAGTGATAGACTGTGAAGAAAGACAGCTGGGACATATTGTTTCTTTTTAGATCTTCCTCCACTGGAAAAGCAAAAGAACAGTCTTGGGTGTCAACTTCATGAACAGTCAAATTTAGGTGAGATAGACAGAAAGAAGAATGCTAGGACATATTGTTTCTTTTTAGATGAACAGTCCTAAGTGTCAACTTCATGAACTCACCAGTGAAAAGATAGAGCTTTAAAATTTCTTTCAAGATTGTGACAGCAGGGAATAGCCTGAATTGGAAAACCATCATGGGGAGAACTGTAACCTGAGCTGTCCAACACCATCATAGGTGCTAAAAGGATGAAACAGACCAGTGGATCAGAACGTCCCTATGCTTGCCCCAATTTATGGCTTATCTTGTGTTTCCCTCATTAACAGTCGAAGAAAGGATTTAAGTCTAAAGTGTGGTGTAGGATATCTTGATGAAGTAGAGATGTGAAGGAGGAGAGTTTGTTTAGATTGATGTTTCAGTGGGGATATTGAGTGATGTGTTTGGGTTTTCATAGAAATGTCACTATAATTTGCATATAAACATATTTGAGATGTAAATTGTTGGCAGAATATGAAGCCTGAGTCTTCACTTGACCTCATCAGACATTAATAAAGTATTAGTAGTAAGAGAACAGTTTTTGAGATACATGTCTCTGTGATTGTCTTGTACATTGTTGAGAAAGAAATGTCCAACTGGTGTCAAGCATCTTCATGGTGACTGTTACTCTGCTGTTACTGTTGGTTACAGAGATTGTGAAAGTCTGTCTGCCTCTTGTTTTATTACCTTGTTTTATCATGGAAAGGGGTTATGGATGCAGTTAGAGACACAGCTGTCAGCCATTTGACAGCAGACCACCTTATGTGTTTTCTTGTTTTTAAATGAAATGGTATGGGTGTTGGTCGTTCAGAAAGCAGTGGCAAACTACTGAACGTAAACTTGTCCAGGAATCACGAACTGCCAAAATTGCTGGGGTTGACTGCTACTTTCTGTAAATGATATGCAACTAACTTTTTAAAAAAAAATATATAATGGATCAAGTTGTGAACACTCGTGTCAATATGCTAGTCGAATACTGCTTCTTGAGAATTAGAAGTGACAAACTCTTTGTTCTCACTCAGTTTGTTCTTTTTTAAAAGTGATTACTGAAACATCTAGGACTGTTCTTGGCAGGTCTGGGAAGCTTCTGTATGGTTCTGGTACGAGAAATTCATTTTTCACGGCATCATTCAGCCTCTCCGGATTTCTTTTGCAAGATGGCATGGTCGTTTTCTTATTGATTCTTTTTTAGTCCGTTAGTAATAAGTTTGGTGCAGGTGTGTTTGCTGGTCTTTCGAGATGTTCATATTGGATAAGAAATTAGGACTGTCTATGAAATTGATGGTGCTTGAGATATGCAGAGTTTCCGTGTCTTTTATGGTGTTGATTCTCATTGCTTCAAGAGTTATTCCTAGTGTCGTGTGTTGGACTTTGCATAATCTTCCAAATTATGTTTTGACTATTGTTGCTCCGGAGCCTGAGACGTTCGGTATAATCGTTCGGTATAATCCAGTGTAGACGATTGTTGACAGGTTTGTGTTTGCTGCCAAGGATGTTCCAGTTAACTTGCTTTTAAAAAATGGCGAGTGTTTGAATGGCTTTATGTGTGTTTTCTACTCTTTGCTCGCAGGTGAGTTTCGTGTGGAGGGTAACGCCGTATGCTGCCGGTACTCATTGGGGAAGCAAAGAATAATAAGACTGTAATCTACCATTATGTGGCTAGCCTCCAGTTAGAAGGGTTGACGCGAGAATGGCAACCTCATCCCGTAGAACACTTTAACTGCAATCTCCAACCAAACTAACTAAACTAAACTAACTCCAACCAAACTAACTAAACTAAACTAACTCCAACCAAACTAACTAAACTAAACTATCTCCAACCAAACTAACTAAACTAACTCCAACCAAACTAACTAAACTAAACTATCTCCAACCAAACTAACTAAACTAAACTAACTCCAACCAAACTAACTAAACTAAACTATCTCAAACCAAACTAACTAAACTAAACTATCTCCAACCAAACTAACTAAACTAAACTAACTCCAACCAAACTAACTAAACTAAACTAACTCCAACCAAACTAACTAAACTAAACTATCTCCAACCAAACTAACTAAACTAACTCCAACCAAACTAACTAAACTAAACTATCTCCAACCAAACTAACTAAACTAAACTAACTCCAACCAAACTAACTAAACTATCTCCAACCAAACTAACTAAACTAAACTATCTCCAACCAAACTAACTAAACTAAACTATCTCCAACCAAACTAACTAAACTAAACTATCTCTAACTAAACTAAACTAACTCCAACCAAACTAACTAAACTAAACTAACTCCAACCAAACTAACTAAACTAAACTATCTCCAACCAAACTAACTAAACTAAACTAACTCCAACCAAACTAACTAAACTAAACTATCTCCAACCGAACTAACTAAACTAAATTAACTCCAACCAAACTAACTAATCTAAACTATCTGCAACCAAACTAAATAAACTAAACTATCTCCAACCAAACTAACTAAACTAAACTATCTCCAACCAAACTAACTAAACTAAACTATCTCCAACCAAACTAACTAAACTAAACTAACTCCAACCAAACTAACTAAACTAAACTATCTCCAACCAAACTAACTAAACTAAACTATCTCCAACCAAACTAACTAAACTAAACTAACTCCAACCAAACTAACTAAACTAAACTAACTCCAACCAAACTAACTAAACTAAACTATCTCCAACCAAACTAACTAAACTAAACTAACTCCAACTAAACTAACTAAACTAAACTAACTCCAACCAAACTAACTAAACTAAACTAACTCCAACCAAACTAACTAAACTAAACTAACTCCAACCGATCATGAACAAGTCTACAAAAGGCTTGCTGTGTGTGGCTGTGAGATGCTTCACTGGGAGATTAAAGGCAGAACAACAAGAAGTAGACGATTATGAAGAAGAAGACGACGACGAAGACAAATAAATGTAGATATATCTATCTAAAGTATGCGTTGGTTTTCTAGCATTATGAAAGTTTGAGGAAAGAAGACAAAAACTGTTAGTATACATTTGTGCTTAGTTTAATCGTAAACCTCAATTCTTTGCGCAGGTCTCCATTCTTCTCCGCGGCCTTGAATGTAGGCTGTATGAAACATTTTGGCAGCAGCATTTGGTAGTGTCATTTATATGCATTAAAAAAGAAAGAAGACAGTATCACCCTGTTCGCGTGACTCCCTCACTCAGTGTTGCAGATCGCTGATACAAGAAGTCTCTGATCCAAGAATACAACTCACCAGCAGCTTTTGTTTTTAGGATGTTAAACATCAGACATCTGTTTGATATTCAAAAGCACGTGAGAGATGAAAGAATAAGGAAAGAACCGAATGTGTTTGTTTGCAATGTATTCTTAATGTTTTGTGTTAAGAAGTCTCGTTTGTCCTCTAACCTTCAGTACCGTCTGTGTTCTGTCTGCGCTGGAGAAAGTAGTTTGTTGGTTTCAAGGACCTACTTGAATCGACAATTTGTTAATCTCTTCATGACTTTGTCTGGACACTTTTCATCAGCAAGAACCATTGAGAATAGAACAGTAGTCTAGTGACAGGATGTGTACTATTATATTCACTGGACAACATAACTGTCAAGGGAGAGGCATTAGATAGCACGACTAATACCAGTGTGGTCAACAGACAGAACACACTCGAGTACCGGAAAGTTACATTTGGCAGAAACGCGTCCTACAAGGATCGTGTGCAGGAGGTAGTGAAAAGGACCAAGACAGGACTCAATGTTCTGAAAGTGATGACCGCGGACATGGAGCAAAGAATGTTGTACACACTGTACCAGCACCTTGATAATTTTGGTGAAGGAGTGTGATCTGGGAATGCTCACAATATCGCATAGTCGGATGGCAAAGCCAGAACGCATACAGGCTGAGGTCATACGTGCAATTCTCAGTTATACTAGCGATACGCATATTCTATTTGTGCAACATACACTGGCCTCGCCATCCGTATTTGAGCGGTGCAGGCTTCTCCAGGCCAAGGCGGTGTACCTAAGGATTGTAGCAGACACTGAGCAAACCCTGTATGAAGCTGTCAATGATACCAAGGGACATATGTTGAAGAAAGGCAGGTCGTGTTATAGCAGAAGCTGAAGCCACAATGAGTCAGGTGTGTGGAATTGACAGGATAGCGCATGGAGAAGAATGGGTCCTCGTGGCCCCCCCCCCCCTCCTAAGCGATGAAGCATTGCAAAGAGTTATAGTTACAGTGGACGGAGATTGTCGAGAAAAGACAGAGAGTGTTACAGAAGAGTTCATGCAACAGCTAACAGGAAACAACTCACACTCTATCTTTGTAATTATATGCACTGATTGCCCTGTAATAGGAGACAAAAAAGAGTGGATGGATGTTTATTGCCAAGACATATACACTTTTAAAAACGGGGAGTTTGCCATATGATACTACAACATATAAAATGAGAATGAATGCTAAGGCTGTTACGACAGCCTTCGGATGGCAGCCAGACGTTGCGTGTTTGTAACCGACTCACAGAATACATCGACAGGCGGAAACTGGTATGTTCTAGATGGGGTGACTAGCATCGATGGTGCTACAAGGTGATGCGGAGACGGCTCTCTGCGGTCGGCTGGAGGATGCATCTAAACAGTTAGAGTATCCATATCTGCACAGACTAATTCAGATGCAGTTGGTAGAGAGTCTAGACGAAATTACTGTGTATATTTCAGCTTGAAGGATGAATCTAGTTACTATATGTTGTGTGATTTCTGCAGTATGAACCTGACGAGATGCAGCGAAATATGCCAGGCAACAAATCGTGCAATCTATTGTTTGTGTTCTCATTATTCAAATTCACTACGAGAGAACGTTGTTTGTTTGTTTGTATGTTTGTTTGTTTTTGTTTTGTTTTGTTTTGTTTTGTTGAATACTCAAAGAAAAGAAGAAAAGCCAGGAGGACCTATAATCAAATAGCTACTGGAATAATCTGCAAAGGAACTCATCTATGGTGTTTGAAGATGGTTGGAAGGGGTGGAGGGTGGTGAATGTGTGAACACAGTGGTGTCGATTCCTCAATTCGGGTATAATATATATAGCTCAAGAGAGGTTAGGGTCCATAGTTCTGTAGCTCTTGTTCATTCTTGAATGGTGTCAGGGTGGTTTTGTGGTCACTGCCACTTGTAACACTCTCAACATCCTCGGTTGCCATAGTAACACCAGTCATTGCTTGTTGTTGTGCAATGCCGACAGTAGTATGAGTGTAGATCATCAAACTTATTATACTGTGATACAGTCCTGCCCCTCCTGTGCATATAAGTTAGTATATAGCCAGAACTGAGCATGTCTGCCGAAGTCACGCACTATGAATGATCACATGCTGCGGCCATGCTTCATGATGCTTCGGTGGTTGTTTTATTTGGCGATTAGTAAATATTAGATACTGAGAGGTCTGTATCAGATATGCTGTAAGTGTTCAGTATGAACACTATCAATAGATTGTGGTAGTAGAGTCTCTCGGGCAAGAAACGGGTTCTTGGTTGAAGTTAGCTTTATCAAGTTGGGTTCCTCTTCTTCGTTCTGGGGGAAGGGTTCACATCGTCTTAGGAAAGATCTGCATGTCCTGCCTGGTAAGGTGTGTTTCGTATACGCATCACACGTCAATGTCTTGTTCTTTTAGGGAAGTTTTGAAGTTGTTTTCTGTCTCACTCCTTGAGCACCACACTTCCTTATTTTAAGACCGTGTCCCTTTGTATGTCTCGAGCTTTCCCTTGTAAGTGTTTATGGTTCCAGTCGTGATGGGCGGATGTTGCCTGTATAGGAGGCCTGATGTCACTCCAACTAGGCCACGCCCCTGAAATACTATAACTTTCCGTCTAGTGTTTGTTGCACATCATTCAATGTAGTTCGGATATGTTGATTTTCTGGACTTCAGCCACAAAGGACAACACCGTGTTACTTTGAGGATATGCCAGTGCATTCAGAAGATTATGTGTATATATGAAAGCATCAGATCTGTTACAGATTCCAATGTCTGTCCAGATATTTGTGTACCATGACCACATGTGGAGGTATTTCCCTGCAACTGTTGGTATGTGACTCAAGGATGGAGACGTTCTTCGGGCTAGTGGACAATATAATTAGTCGCGGTTCCAACTTCATTGCAAAGGGTCACCCCCATAATGGTCCGCTCCTGTGCCAGTGAATATCACACAAAATGCTCCTAACCGCCCCATGAGAAAAGTGGAACAAACAGCAGTACCGACAAACCAACAGCACGCACAGGCAAGTACGTGCATAAGGCTGCTGCTAGAATGCCAACAGAACAGACGGCCACGAAAATTAGAGTTCATTGTCGATGGAAGCGGCAGTCACTAGAAAGTCAGCAGCTTCACAGATATTACTGTACAATGCAAAACTAGCTAGTTCAGCAACAGGCCTCAGCCATTTCCTGAACATGCAGTTCACAATACAAAACCGCGGACAGATGTAAAAGCACTCCACACAAAAACCACAGCTCACAGTGTCGCTCCAAACTCTTAACTCAGTAGCTGGGCGATGGAAACATCTTCTACCAGTTCAACGTGAAGAAAATGTGAAAGCAAGCCGTAGCCAGAAGCAAAAACACCCCAGACGCCTTAACAGCTCAACCGCTTATCCGCCATATTGGACCGGACAATATAAAACGGGACACAATCAAAACAAAACTGAACACTATTTTTAAGTCTATGAGTTGTAAAATATATAGGTCTGTTCTATGACGCCAGTTGAACGAACTTCAGATGACTGGTCAAGGAAGCCATTCATAAACGTGTTTCGTCTTAACTCCAAGTGTTGGAAATGCAGGAATATAATACACAGAGTATATTAACCCACAGCTGCGTCAGTGCCGTGTGAAGGATTAAAGTGTCTAGGTAATGAAGCTTTACTCTTGTTTGTTGGTTTAAAATATTTGCACGTTCAATTATTTTGTACTATTTGTCAGGCGTTTCCTGTTTTCAGAGTGGAAGTTTAAGACGACTGAAACGTAAATTACCCTTATTTTCGTGGTTTAATATATATTAGCCGCGGTATTAGTTGTTGTGTTGCTACTGGACAGTCATATTCTTATACCATACACTTAAACATTTTTCAGAGATAACATTTCGGAATTGTTTTTATCATTTAAGTGGTTACAATGTTACATGTAGATTTATGTCAAATTTCGAACATTTAACAATGTATAACAATGTCTCATTATTTGTATTTCATTTTACTTAGAATTAGTTACTTAGTTTTTGTTTCCAAAATATGCACACGATATGTTTTTAAGTCCTGCAACAACAACTGTTGTGGGTACGTAAAGTGTTAAGGGCATCATTAGCCCCGAGTGGACAGAAATATAAGTGGCTAGTCTGCCCCTCCCGTAGCGAATGTCAAAAGCTGACACTGAACTGTTGTCAGACACCGCGCATGTTATTGACAGCCAAAACGACGAAAGCTGCTCGCCAACTCTCGCAGATAGCAGTTGTTACCAGCGCGAGCATTTGTGGGAGTGTTTTACACCAATTAATCTTGACTAACATTTCGGGTAGATTAACTCCCACACTGACAGCAAGGAAGGGAGAATCACGGGGGATTGTGTGAATACATTCGTCTCAATTTATATATAATACATAAGCACCCAGGACAAGGCTATTATTGCTTGACGTCTTCTCAGAAACAAATTGTAAGTTACAAATGCCACTGTCTTGAATATTGTTAGTTACCGTAGTACAGTGTAGGGGGGAAGGGGTTATTGTGAAAGTGGTATACTGAAACAGCACAATAGAAGTCAGAAAGAAAATGCAGACTTAAACAACGGGCAGAAAATTTTCATTTAAAATGGTTAAATCCATGCAGAGAAATTAGGGAGAATTAGACACGTGAGTATGCTGTGTGGTACTGATGCGTGACTTCATTACTCCCCCCAGGTGTGCAATTGTGGGATTCAATGAGATATTGTGCCCGCTTACGTTCTTGCTAATCCGGGAGTCTACAGCCTGATTCGGTAAGTAGCTCCACATCGTGGTCTGGTTAATTGCTAGTTTGAAACATAATCACGTCTGACTTCAAATGTTCTTGGTTTCGTTATTCCTTCTCTCTATGCCTGGATCACAACTGTGTTTGTTCTAGTTGTTGGTTATTGTCTCTACATCTGAAACACAAGTAAATCTGCTTGTTAACAATATTGACCTGGTTACTGATTGTCTCTTTGTGTGAAACACGATTAAGCTTGCTGTAAAACATTATTGTTCATGTCATTGCGTGCCTATATGTGTGAAGCATTAACCAGCACAGTTCACTAGCCAGGCGGCGTTAACGCCTCAGGCTCAAGATCTCCCTGCCCTACACCGCAAGGTACTTTAGGCAGTAGATGATAGTTCTGAAGTTTTGACAGACAATACAGCATTCTTGTTCTGGTTATTATTTTGTCTCGATGTGTGAATCACAATTAAGTCTGCTATATAACATTATTTATCATTAACATTATTCTTCTTTTCCACTCTCCACTTTGTGTATCCCTAATGGATCCAAAGATACGTCTTAAAACTTTGTTCTCCTTTCGTTGTACTCCAGGTTTCAGAGCCATACAGCACAACTGGTCTGATCAGTGTTTTGTATATTGTGATTTTGGTGTTACGAGATAGCGCATTTGATTTTAGTAGATGTTGTAGTGCATAGTAGATCTTATTTCCAGAATTGATTCTAGTTTGTATTTCTTCCCTTATGATGTTGGAGCAGTTGAAGATTGTACCCAGTTATTTGTATGTTTCCGTTCTTTTAATGGTCATATTATCTATTTGTATGTGGCCAGAGTTCTTAGCCATTCCTTCTCTTGAAATTACCATATATTCTGTCTTGTCTTGGTTGATAGCCAACCCCATCTGTTGGGCTTTTTCCTTTAAGTGAGTCAATATTTCCAATGTCGTTTGTTCATTTTCCCCTATAATATCTATATCATCTGCATAACCAAGCAGCTTGGATGTTCCTCCGATATCACATTCCTCCTTTACCTTCCTTGCAACTTTCTCTAGAGCCAGATTGAAGAGTAGCGGCGATAGTGCATCACCCTGTTTCAAGCCAGATGTTATTTGGAAAGGGTCTGATTTCCTCCCTTTATATGTTGATTAACTTCCTTGGTATTCCAAATTCCTGCATAGCATTCCATAGACTATTCCTATGGACACTATCATAAGCCTTTTCAAAATCCACAAAAATATTATGGAGATCTCTTTTATATTCCCAATTTTTCTCGTCCATTTGTCGTAAGATAAATATCTGATCTATTGTTGATGTGGTTTGTCTACACGCCGCCTGGTAGTCACCTAATATGTCTTCTGAGTATGGTTTTAGTCTATTAAGTAATACTGTGGATAGTATCTTATAGCTTGTGGACAGTAGCGATATTCCTCTATAATTTTCACATTGGAACTTGTCTCCTTTCTTAAAGATAGGTATCAATAATGACTCTTTCCAGTCATGGGGTAATTCTTCTGTCTTCCAGATTTTTATTATTAGTTCGTATAGCTTTAGATGTAATGCATGGCCACCTGCCTTTATAAATTCAGCAGCAATTCCATCAGCCCCAGTTGCCTTATTGTTTTTAAGTTGTGTGATTACTTATAGGATTTCTTCAAATGCAGGTTCTTCAATTTGTGGTTCACACGTTAGAACCTCTTCCTGTGGGAAAATGTTATTTGGAGCTTCACAATTTAATAATTCAACAAAATATTCTTTCCATGTGTTGCACATTTCCTCATTGGTATTTATCATATTCCCATTTTTGTCTTTTAAACCATATGTGTTGTGTTGGTGCCCTCGTTTCATCGACTTCAGTTCTTTAAAAATCTTTCTGGATTCGTTTTTCTGGTGATTAGTTTCCATATCTTTGATTATATTACTCATATATTCTCGCTTCTGCTGTCGAACTATTTTTGTGGCCTCTTTACATTCATTTCTCTATTTCCCTTCCTTTTGGATGTTGTTGATGTCATCCATAAATGTCTGGAATTCTTTTTCCTAATGACTGCTTCTTCGCATTTTTGATTGAACCATCTGTTCTTTCTATGCGTGGTTAACACGCCGAGACATTCTTCTGCGGTAGATTGAATTGTATTCTTGATATTCAACCAAGTTTGGTCAACGCTTTCCTCCAAAGGGTTTTGCAGAGTTTCAAGTTTACATTTTTTTTCATCTGTAAATTTCTCTTTGACTGTAATTTCTTGTAGTTTTTCTTTGTTATATGTTGAGTGTAATCTTTGTAATTTAGTATAGAAAGCTCTCTTAAGTTTTATTTTAAAATTTGCCCCAACGAGGAAGTGGTCGCTGTGGCACTCAGCTCCTCTATAACTTCTAACTTGTTGTATGTTTGATGCATTTCTGTTGTTAACTAAAATGTGATCTATTTGATTATATGTTCTCTTGTCACATGATTTCCAAATTTGTTTGTGTATATCCTTTCTTTGGAGTCAGGTACTGCTAATCTGCAGTCCTTTGACTTCTGCCAGGCTGATGACTCTCCAACCATTATCATTTGAAGCTGTATGTAGGCTTTCCATACCGGCCACTTTTTTATGAGTTTGCTCTCTACCTATTTTTGCATTGAAGTCTCCCAGCACAATCAGGATGTCCTGTTTGGGGTTTTTTTCTATGACATCTTCCAAATTATTATAAAAGTCTTCTTTAACGTCATCTTCTTTCTCTTCAGTAGGTGCATGCACATTAATCATCGTTATATTTTTTCCATTTACCTTTTATTCGTAATTTACTAATTCTGTCATTAACAGCTTTAAAGTTTAGAACGTTCCCCTATAATTCTTTTTTTGATGACAAATCCTGTTCCTAAGTCATGTTTATTTTGGGTGTTTCCTCCATATATTACAATCATTCCATTTTGCTCTAAAGTACCCTCTCCTGGCCACCTTATTTCTTGAATTTCTGTTATATCCATTTGATATTTAACCAGCTCCCGGGTTAGTTATTCAGCTGCTCCATCTCGATATAGTGTCCGTACATTCCATGTTCCAAATCTCAAAAGTCCTTTAACGTTCCAAAGTCGTTGTCCTGATAAGTCAGTCCGAATTCGAGGCTCATGTATCTGTTTCGTAACAAAGTAGTTTATACAAAGGTGGGGAACTACTAAGTCTGTTTTATTAAATTTTCTTCTGATAATTCATTGCATCCATGTCTGGCAAAACAATTCAGTCTGCTTTCTCTATGTGTGTTATTGTTATTGCTTGTCCCCTTAATCCCATTAGGCCTGCCTTATAACATGACTATTTCTATTATTGGTGGTCTCCATGCTTACAAACAACTAAGTCTGCTGTATACCTTTCTTGTTTTGGTTATTTATTGCATTTTGTGGAAATCACCATGAGCTCTACATTATAACAATATTGTTTTGCTAATAACGTGCCTAAGTCTGAAATACGAATGTGTCTGCTTTACAACGTCTTCTTCTTCTTCTTCTTCTTCTTCTTCTTCTTCTTCTTCTTCTTCTTCTTCTTCTTCTTCTTCTTCTTCTTCTTCTTCTTCTTCAGCGTTCCGAGCCATTGAGGTTCTTTGCTGCAGATACAATCCGTCTCCATTCGTCTCTCTGGTGGACCTTCTCTTGCCAGTCGTTGATTCCAAGTGCTTGTAGGTCTGTATATGTATTATCTCTCCACCGTCTTCTTGGTCTACCTAGGGGTCTACGGTCATTTATTTCCTGAGTGTAAGCGAGTTTTGTTTCCCTATTATCTTCCATTCTTTCTATATGCCCCAGCCATTGTAGTCTATTAGCCTTCATGATACCAGTGATCATCGGGGACTTAAACAGATCATAAATGTCTTTGTTACTTTGTTACTTCTTTTCCACTCTCCACTTTGTGGGTCCCTAATGGGTCCAAAGATGCGTCTTAAAATTTTGTTCTCAACGGTTTGTAACAAGGCTTCGTCTCCTTTCGTTGTACTTCAGGTTTCAGAGCCATACAGCACAACTGGTCTGATCAGTGTTTTGAATATTGCTAGAATGTATATTGTCTTGTTCTGGATATTTATAATTTCTATGGCGACATTAAAATCCAGTCTTGTTTTATAACATTTGTGTGTTGAATTACTGTCAAGTTGGGAAGCATCGGTAGCGCAATGGCTAGTATGCTGGCGTATCACTCTATTGGTCATGTGTTCGAATCTCCTTTGAGAATGGATTTTTTTCAATAGGCCTAAGCAGAATCCTAACTTACCTTTTTGTTTCATGTCATTTATATCAATATTTACCAGACAGCTTGTAACTGTAACTGGCATGGCAATGGAATTGTAGAACTCAGTAAAAACTTGTATCGCTAAGTCTGGTTCAGACAGTCCTTAGGGTGCCTCTGTCACGGCAGCATTGTTGCCGCCACCACCCATCTTTGTTGGCTAGTGGTTTGCTTGTGACTGATGTTTCACTCGTAAGTCCCATCTATTGGCGCACAGGTGGTTTGATCCGTGCGACATCTTGCATCTACCTGACTGTAGGTGGTGTGCACACTGTCCCCCGGACCAAGTGCCACAGACATCTATCGGATTGCAGATGGTCCACCAGACTCAGTGCCAGACATCTACCGGACTGCAGATGGTCCCCCGGACCCAATGCCACAGACATCTACCGGACTGCAGTTGGTCCCCCGACCCAATGCCACAGACATCTACTGGACTGCACAAGGTGTGGATACTGTCCCCCCGACCCAGTACCACAGACATCTACACTAGAGCTGTATGACAGGGCTTGCCGTCCCTTCTCCAGGCTCAGAAAGCCGCGGGGAGTGCAAGACCGGTACTGGAATGTCACATCTGCGGAGAGACTTATTAGAATGTAGGTCATGATTCAACATAACATTCCAGAACTGACTCAGAAAGCATGCTGAGTAGGGTGAGGACAGACAAGCTTCGTGCAGAGTGGCTTGCTTCGCTTCGGAAGTCACGGGTGGCAAGCATCGTCTGGATCTTTTCTCCGGGGCATGCTGGTGTGCTGGGGAATGAACAGGCAGATAGACTGGCTGGCTCTGCAAAACTTGGTGGAGTATTGATGCATGATAAGGCAGATGTGGTTGCGGCCTTGTGGGAGCACGTGTACACCTCGGAGGAGCAAATGGATCATCATGGTCTGGCAAGAATGAGACAGCGAGGAGTGACGAAGGGATCTGGCCGATGCTCGACGCTTAGAGGAATGGCAAGATGCACATATAATCAGATTGCTACTGGTACTATTGGGGTTGGAACTCTTCGCTGGCTTCTGAGGATGGGGACGGAGCGCTTATGGGAATGCCCCAAATGCTGTGATGTCGGTTCCTAAATCAATCAATAAATCCAGAACTGGATGGGTTGGACGTTGTTGGTGATGTTGACGTCACGGGTTTAAGCTTTTTTAATGTAAACGATTACAACCACACAACCAGAGGGGCCACTAAGCCTTGTAACATGACTACCGGAGGGACGCAGAGTGTTTCCAAGGCACCAGGGCCAGGTTATATACTGGCCAAGACCTATTTTCGTCGAGCGTCCTCCGAAGTCAAAGAGTGTCTGCCTGTACGGCGAGGACCCACCATTCTGCACACCAATAAGCCAGACATGGAACAACGGATACTCACGCAAACCTCAGATCCTGTATGACATCACACTGATGTTGGACAACAGGATGCCTTCATCCGACATAGAATAAATACTATAGCTTGTTGCTATAGGATGTAAACGGGTCTGTTACCTTATACACTGTCACATAAACACATAGGCACGCTTGATAACGCACACACACACACACACGGCACTTGATGATGATGATGATGATATATATATATATATATATACACTGCTGTTTGTGTCTACTCAAAAAACTTCTCCTGTTGTTTTCCTAAACAATGTTATTGTTCTTCTGAAAACATGTCCCTTTGTTGTCTTAAATACACGGACCTTTATAGCCTTTGAACATATGATACATTGCTACTCAGAAAACACTGACCATAATACCCCATGAAAATATTATTCATTGTTTCCCTGAAAACATCGATCACTAAGTACCTGAAAATATGATCCATTGTTTCCCTGAAAACATCCACCGCTATCTGCGTGAAAATATGATCTTTTGTTTCCCACGAAACAACCATATCCATATCCCTGAAGACATATTTCCTATAGTTTCCATCAAAACACGTCCCGTTGTTTTCTTGAAAATGTGTCACGCTGTTCCCCAGAAAACAACTCGCTCTATTTCCCCTCAAAACGTGTCTTGTCGCCTCCTCCACGTATGTGGAGCGTGTCATTTTTTTTGGGGTCTCACTATGTGCCTTTTAGCCCATTGTGGTCATTTTATAGATACCCCTTATTCTCACTATGTGTCTTTAGATCCAGTGTGGTCCACCACGGTCAATCTATCAGTGTTAGTGGACAGTGATTTGGTGATTCAAATTTGCAGTTTGGATGACCGCCTCTGCACCTTGGCCAGATCAAGTACAGATAAATTTCTACTTTGATCTTAGCTAAAAGGCCGTGAAATTGCTATCACAACATGCCCCGTTGTTGTCTTGAAAATGTGTCCCGTTGTTTCCCAGAAAACACATCCCTTTATTTCCCCTAAACCGTGTCTTGTTGTTTCCCCCAAAGCATGTCATATTTGTAGGCCTCTTAGTCACACTATGAGCCATTCGGCCCATCGTGGTCATGTTGTTTACCTGTGAGAAGTCTACTAGCTTTTCTTTTGCTTGTAAAAATGTATGTCATAGTTTCCGCCTAAAAGTATACCATCATTTCTCTTACAAAGCGCCTAGATGTGTTTCCCTTTTAAAACAATCTACAATGTTTTGCCTAAAATAATTTACCTATGTTTCCCTCAAAATATATCAATGTTTCGATGAAATATGCTTCATTGTTTCCCTTGCGTCTAAAGTTGTTCCCCTGTCAAAAGTATACAATTGTTTCAATGTAAAACGTCCATTATTTTTTTTCTCTGTAACAAGACTACAATTGTTTCCATGTAAAACGTCACCCTTGTTTCCATGTAAAACGTCTACCATTGTTTCCATGTAACAAATCTACCATTGTTTCTCGTTAAAACGTCCACCATTGTGTCCCTGTAAAAAGTCTACCATTGTTTCCATGCAACAAATCTACTATTGTCTCAATGTAAGTCATTATCATTAAGTGCCGTGTCAACTGGCGTAGGCGTTCATGACTTTCCACAAATCTCGGTCTTTGGTTTTCTGGATCAACTCTGCCGTTGGTATTCCTCCATGCCACCGTCGCAATCCATCCAGCAACATTCCTCGTGGTCTGCCTCTGCCTCTCTTCCCCTCGATCTTTCCAGTTGTTACGATGTTCTCCAGCGCCTCTCTTCTCATCACATGACCAAGAAAAGCTGTTTGTCTCTTTCTTATTGTTGTATATAATGTTCTAGTTTCGCCACCCTCTTTAAGGCATTCATCGTTAGTTACTTTGGCAGTCCAAGGAATTCGCAACATTCGTCTCAGGAACCATATCTCTGTTGCTTCCAATCTCTTCATAATTTGTTCATTTATATTCCAAGATTGACAGCCATACAGCAAAATAGGTTCTATATAGCACCTCAGCACTCTCTTTCTTACATTCAATGATAGCCACTTATTGCATAAGATATTCTTCATTTTTTTATATGCAGCCTTTGCTTGCCCTATTCTGCACTTGATCTCTGTTGTGCATCTTTCGTCTGATGTTATAAATGCCCCTAGATATTTAAAACTATCTATCCACTTGGTGAAGAATTTTCCCTTCTATCTCTATTTCACATTTGGGTGTCACTTGTTTCTTTGATATCACCATTGTTACAGTTTTCTTGATATTCAAGGAGAGTCCTTTCTTTGCGCTCTCTGTTACTACAATGTCCAACAATTGTTGTGGATCTGTTGCTTTATCCGCTATCAATACCGTGTCATCTGCATAGAGTATATTATTTATATTATAACCTCCAAATATTATTCCTGGGTTTTCTTTGATCTCTCTCATTATTACTTCGCTATGGAGGGAGAAGAGATCTGGTGACAAAACACATCCCTGTCTTACTCCCAGCTTTATGTGTTCATAATTTCCTTCTTTATTTCCCATTTTAATTGCTGCTGTTTGATTCCAGTAAATAGTTTTTATTATTCTGAGATCTTTCCCATCAATGTTAATATCTTCCAACATTTTAATCAGTTCATCATGTTTTACTTTATCGAATGCCTTAATATAATCTATGAAGCACAGATAAATGTCTTTCTTTGTCTCTACTGATCTTTCTAATAGTGTTCGTAATGTGTATATTGCATTGTTTGTACCTTTTCCTTCCACAAATTCATACTATTCTTCACCAATTTCCATTTTTATTTTCTTCCTTGTTCTTCTCATTATAATTCTGTAAATAGTCGACAATTATTTCCTTGTAAAACGTCTACCATTGTTTCCATACAAAACGTCTACAATTGTTTCCCTGTAAAACGTCTACTATTGTAGACTCTGTAAAAAGTCTACATTGTTTCCCGGTAAAAAGTCTACTATTCTTTCTCTGTAAAAGGTCTTTCATTATTTCCCTGTAAAACGTCTACCATTTTTTCCATGCAGACATGTTCTGTTGCTTCCCTTAAGTCGTCTACCAGTGTTTCCCTTAAAATTTCTACAATTGTGTCTGTATAAACGTCCAAGTAAAAAGCCTCTGAAAAACATCTGGCTAATGATGGCATATAGTTGTGAGGTCAGGTAAATGACAGATCTAATAATGATGACACATGGTTTTATGTTCAGGTACATGACAGATCTGGCTAATGATGACATATATTTATGTGTTCAGGTAGATGAGAGATCTGGCTAATGATGACATATGATTATATATTAAGATAGATGACAGATCTGATAATGATGACACATGATTGTATGTTCAGATAGATGACAGATCTGACAATGATGACACATGATTATATGTTCAGATAGATGACAGGTCTGACAATGATGACACATGATTGTATGATCAGATAGATGACAGATCTGACAATGATGACACATGATTGTATGTTCAGATAGATGACAGATCTACAAATGATGACACATGATTGTATGTTCAGATAGATGACAGATCTAACAATGATGACACATGATTGTATGTTCAAATAGATGACAGATCTGACAATGATGACACATGATTGTATGATCAGATAGATGACAGATCTGACAATGATGACACATGATTGTATGATCAGATAGATGACAGATCTGACAATGATGACACATGATTGTATGATCAGATAGATGACAGATCTGACAATGATGACACATGATTGTATGTTCAAATAGATGACAGATCTACCAATGATGACACAAGATTGTATGATCAGATAGATGACAGATCTGACAATGATGACACATGATTATATATTCAGATAGATGACAGATCTACCAATGATGACACATGATTGTATGTTCAGATAGATGACAGATATAACACATGATTGTATGATCAGATAGATGACAGATCTGACAATGATGACACATTATTGTATGATAAGATAGATGACAGATCTGATAATGATGACACATGATTGTATGATCAGATAGATGACAGATCTGACAATGATGACACATGATTGTATGATCAGATAGATGACAGATCTGACAATGATGACACATGATTATATGATCAGATAGATGACAGATCTACCAATGATGACACATGATTGTATGTTCAGATAGATGACAGATCTGACAATGATGACACATGATTGTATGTTCAGATAGATGACAGATCTGACAATGATGACACATGATTGTATGATCAGATAGATGACAGATCTGACAATGATGACACATGATTGTATGTTCAGATAGATGACAGATCTACCAATGATGACACATGATTGTATGTTCAGATAGATGACAGATCTGACAATGATGACACATGATTGTATGTTCAAATAGATGACAGATCTGACAATGATGACACATGATTGTATGATCAGATAGATGACAGATCTGACAATGATGACACATGATTGTATGTTCAGATAGATGACAGATCTACCAATGATGACACATGATTGTATGTTCAGATAGATGACAGATCTACCAATGATGACACATGATTGTATGATCAGATAGATGACAGATCTGACAATGATGACACATGATTGTATGATCAGATAGATGACAGATCTACCAATGATGACACATGATTATATGATCAGATAGATGACAGATCTACCAATAATGACACATGATTGTATGTTCAGATAGATGACAGATCTGACAATGATGACACATGATTGTATGTTCAGATAGATGACAGATCTACAAATGATGACACATGATTGTATGTTCAGATAGATGACAGATCTAACAATGATGACACATGATTGTATGTTCAAATAGATGACAGATCTGACAATGATGACACATGATTGTATGATCAGATAGATGACAGATCTGACAATGATGACACATGATTGTATGATCAGATAGATGACAGATCTGACAATGATGACACATGATTGTATGATCAGATAGATGACAGATCTGACAATGATGACACATGATTGTATGTTCAAATAGATGACAGATCTACCAATGATGACACAAGATTGTATGATCAGATAGATGACAGATCTGACAATGATGACACATGATTATATATTCAGATAGATGACAGATCTACCAATGATGACACATGATTGTATGTTCAGATAGATGACAGATATAACACATGATTGTATGATCAGATAGATGACAGATCTGACAATGATGACACATTATTGTATGATAAGATAGATGACAGATCTGATAATGATGACACATGATTGTATGATCAGATAGATGACAGATCTGACAATGATGACACATGATTGTATGATCAGATAGATGACAGATCTGACAATGATGACACATGATTATATGATCAGATAGATGACAGATCTACCAATGATGACACATGATTGTATGTTCAGATAGATGACAGATCTGACAATGATGACACATGATTGTATGTTCAGATAGATGACAGATCTGACAATGATGACACATGATTGTATGATCAGATAGATGACAGATCTGACAATGATGACACATGATTGTATGTTCAGATAGATGACAGATCTACCAATGATGACACATGATTGTATGTTCAGATAGATGACAGATCTGACAATGATGACACATGATTGTATGTTCAAATAGATGACAGATCTGACAATGATGACACATGATTGTATGATCAGATAGATGACAGATCTGACAATGATGACACATGATTGTATGTTCAGATAGATGACAGATCTACCAATGATGACACATGATTGTATGTTCAGATAGATGACAGATCTACCAATGATGACACATGATTGTATGATCAGATAGATGACAGATCTGACAATGATGACACATGATTGTATGATCAGATAGATGACAGATCTACCAATGATGACACATGATTATATGATCAGATAGATGACAGATCTACCAATAATGACACATGATTGTATGTTCAGATAGATGACAGATCTGACAATGATGACACATGATTGTATGTTCAGATAGATGACAGATCTGACAATGATGACACATGATTGTATGATCAGATAGATGACAGATCTAACAATGATGACACATGATTATATGTTCAGATAGATGACAGATCTACCAATGATGACACATGATTGTATGATCAGATAGATGACAGATCTGACAATGATGACACATGATTGTATGATCAGATAGATGACAGATCTGACAATGATGACACATGATTGTATGATCAGATAGATGACAGATCTGACAATGATGACACATGATTATATGATCAGATAGATGACAGATCTGATAATGATGACACATGATTGTATGATCAGATAGATGACAGATCTGACAATGATGACACATGATTATATGTTCAGATAGATGACAGATCTACCAATGATGACACATGATTGTATGATCAGATAGATGACAGATCTGACAATGATGACACATGATTGTATGATCAGATAGATCACAGATCTGACAATGATGACACCAGAATATATGTTCAGATAGATGACAGATCTGACAATGATGACACATGATTGTATGATCAGATAGATGACAGATCTGACAATGATGACACATGATTATATAATCAGATAGATGACAGATCTGACAATGATGACACATAACTGTATATGCAGATAAATGACAGATCTGATAATGATGACACATGATTACATGATCAGATAGATGACAGATCTGACAATGATGACACATGACTGTATATTCAGATAGATGACAGATCTACCAATGATGACACATGATTGTATGTTCAGATAGATGACAGATCTGATAATGATGACACATGATTGTATGATCAGATAGATGACAGATCTGACAATGATGACACATGATTGTATGTTCAGATAGATGACAGATCTGACAATGATGACACATGATTGTATGAACAGATAGATGACAGATCTGACAATGATGACACATTATTGTATGTTCAGATAGATGACAGATCTACCAATGATGACACATGATTGAATGTTCAGATAGATGACAGATCTGACAATGATGACACATGATTGTATGATCAGATAGACGACAGATCTGACAATGATGACACATGATTGTATATTCAGATAGATGACAGATCTACCAATGATGACACATGATTATATGTTCAGATAGATGACAGATCTGACAATGATGACACATGATTGTATGATCAGATAGATGACAGATCTGACAATGATGACACATGATTATATGATCAGATAGATGACAGATCTGACAATGATGACACATGATTATATGATCAGATAGATGACAGATCTACCATTGATGACACATGACTGTATATTCAGATAAATGACAGATCTGATAATGATGACACATGATTATATGATCAGATAGATGACAGATCTGACAATGATGACACATGATTGTATGTTCAGATAGATGACAGATCTACCAATGATGACACATGATTGTATGTTCAGATAGATGACAAATCTGACAATGATGACACATGATTGTATGTTCAGATAGATGTCAGATCTACCAATGATGACACATGATTATATGTTCAGATAGATGACAGATCTGACAATGATGACACATTATTGTATGATCAGATAGATGACAGATCTGACAATGATGACACATGATTATATGATCAGATAGATGACAGATCTGACAATGATGACACATGACTGTATATTCTGATAGATGACAGATCTACCAATGATGACACATGATTATATGTTCAGATAGATGACAGATCTGACAATGATGACACATGATTGTATGAACAGATAGATGACAGATCTGACAATGATGACACATTATTGTATGTTCAGATAGATGACAGATCTACCAATGATGACACATGATTGAATGTTCAGATAGATGACAGATCTGACAATGATGACACATGATTGTATGATCAGATAGACGACAGATCTGACAATGATGACACATGATTGTATATTCAGATAGATGACAGATCTACCAATGATGACACATGATTATATGTTCAGATAGATGACAGATCTGACAATGATGACACATGATTGTATGATCAGATAGATGACAGATCTGACAATGATGAAAGATGATTATATGATCAGATAGATGACAGATCTGACAATGATGACACATGATTATATGATCAGATAGATGACAGATCTACCATTGATGACACATGACTGTATATTCAGATAAATTACAGATCTGATAATGATGACACATGATTATATGATCAGATAGATGACAGATCTGACAATGATGACACATGATTGTATGTTCAGATAGATGACAGATCTACCAATGATGACACATGATTATATGTTCAGATAGATGATAGATCTGATAATGATGACACATGATTGTATGTTCAGATAGATGACAGATCTGACAATGATGACACATGATTATATGATCAGATAGATGACAGATCTGACAATGATGACACATGATTGTATGATCAGATAGATGACAGATCTGACAATGATGACACATGACTGTATATTCAGATAGATGACAGATCTGACAATGATGACACATGATTATATGATCAGATAGATGACAGATCTGACAATGATGACACATGATTGTATGATCAGATAGATGACAGATCTGACAATGATGACACATGATTGTATGATCAGATAGATGACAGATCTGACAATGATGACACATGATTGGATATTCAGATAGATGACAGATCTGACAATGATGGCACATGATTGTATGTTCAGATAGATGACAGATCTGACAATGATGACACATGATTATATGTTCAGATAGATGACAGATCTGACAATGATGACACATTATTGTATGTTCAGATAGATGACAGATCTACCAATGATGACCATCCATCCATCATGTGCCATGCCGGTAAGCGTGGGCGGTCATGTTCTGCCATCTCACTCGATCAACAGAGTCGTGGATCAGTTCCGTGTTTTTGTCTCGACCATGCCACAAGGCCAAGCCATCCAGATACTTGTTTCTAGGTCTTCCCCTTGGTCTGTTCCCCTCGATCTTACCAGTTGTCACCAAGTTCTCCAAATCATTTCTTCTCATAACATGCCCAAAAAATTGTGACTGTCTACGTCTAATGTCTCTGATCAGTTTACGATCTTCATTTGTTTCTTGAAGGACTTGTTCATTGGTCTTTCTGGCTGTCCATGGTATTCTTTGCATTTTCCTCAGAAACCACATTTCTACAGCCATCAGATGTTTTTCAGCCTGGCTGCTCATTGTCCAAGCTTCACATCCATATAAAAGTACAGGTTCTATGTAGCATCTCAACACTCTTTTTCTCGTTTCAATTGACATCTTTTTATTGGTCAGTATGTTTTTCATCTTGCTAAAGGCTACTTTTGCCATGGCGATTCTTGTTCTAATCTCTTCAAGGCATCTCCCATCAGATGTTATTACTGTTCCGAGGTAATTGTACCTATTCACTTGTTGAAGAATATTCCCATTTACTTGTATATTACACTGTGGTATTTCGTTCTTCTTAGTGACGACCATAATCTGTGTCTTTTTACAATTTAATTCTAACCCTTGTTGTTCACTGTGTGTAACAACCGCATCTACTAAATGTTGCAGGTCCTGTTCATTGTCTGCAATCAAGACTGTATCATCTGCATATCTAATGTTATTGATGCATCGTCCCCCAATGTTGATTCCTTCCATATTTTCAATATTTCTGAAAATATTTTCACTGTACAGGGAAAACAGATCTGGAGACATTACACATCCCTGTCTCACACCTCTCTTAATAGGCTGATATTGGCTTACTTCATTATCAACTCTTATGGCAGCTTGTTGTTTCCAATATATGTTTTTTACAAGTCTAAGGTCTTTCCCATCAATTTGTAGTTCTTCAAGCATCCTTATCATGTTGACATGTCTCACTTTATCAAAAGCCTTTGTGTAGTCAATGAAGCAAAGGTGTAGATCTTTGTTTACTTCTATAGAACGTTCGATTACGGTTCTCAGTATATACACAGCATTTACTGTACCCTTGCCTACTACAAACCCACATTGTTCTTCTCCTATTTCAGGTTGTATTTTCCTCCTAACTCTTTGCATGATAATTCTTAGCAAAATCTTCGTGATGTGACTCATTATACTAATTGTTCGATGTTGATCACATTCCAAGGCTCCTGATTTCTTTGGGATTGCAATAAATACAGAATTACATAACTCATGAGGTATGTTTCCAGTATCATATATTGTATTAAGCAGACTGGTAACTTTATCTATTCCATATTCTTCTAAAGCATTAATCATTTCTGTTGTGACGCTGTCTGGACCGGGGGTTTTGCCAGATTTCATATGATTAAGAGCATTCTGAACCTCCATTTTCAAAATTGCTGGCCCTTCATTGTTATTTTGAACAATATATTGTTCGTCTCTGCTATCGTCATACAGGTTTTTCACGTAATCTGACCATTCATGTAATATCTGATCTTTTTCTATTATGACTCTTCCATCTTTTGTCTTTAGGCAGCCTGCTGATGTACGTGTTCTTTGATTAGTAATCTCCTGAATTCTTTTGTGCATTAGTTTTGCATTTTTACTGTTGTGTTGTTTTTCAATTTCTCTGCAATTTTTCTCAAGCCATGTTTCTTTAGCCTCCTTACATAAGGTTCTGACTTTTCTGTGAATTTCTTCCTATTTGGCAGGATTATTTTTGTTCTGTCTTCTTGTTTCCATTAGTTGTAAAATTTCTTCAGTCATCCATGTCTTACGGCCAACTTTCTTTACTTTTGGAATAGTTTTTTCTGCTGCACAACTGATTGAATTCTTCAGCATTTCCCATTGATCATCTACATCTTGAAATAGGATCTCTAGATCAGACAATAAATCAAATTTGTTCTTTACTTCTATGTTAAAATTATCTTGTATTTCGAAACCTTTTGCTTATCAGGATGTAATCTATCTGGTTTTTAATCCTGCTGTCTGGACTCCTCCATGTCCATAATCTTCTAGGATGTTGTTTAAACCAGGTGTTTCCTACAACCAATTCTTGTTCTTTTGCCCATTCTACAAGTCTGTAACCTCTTTCATTTCTCTCTCCCAAACCATGGTTGCCTACACTGTATCCATCGCTTTGCTTTCCTATTTTTGCGTTGAAATCACCCATTATGATATTTATTTCTGATTTTTTACAGTTCTTCAAAGCAGACTCCATGTCATTATAAAATTCCTCTATACTTTCTTCACATTGGTTCCAATGATGACACATGATTGTATGTTCAGATAGATGACAGATCTGACAATGATGACACATGATTGTATGATCAGATAGATGACAGATCTGACAATGATGACACATGATTGTATATTCAGATAGATGACAGATCTACCAATGATGACACATGATTATATGTTCAGATAGATGACAGATCTGACAATGATGACACATGATTGTATGATCAGATAGATGACAGATCTGACAATGATGACACATGATTATATGATCAGATAGATGACAGATCTGACAATGATGACACATGACTGTATATTCAGATAAATGACAGATCTGATAATGATGACACATGATTATATGATCAGATAGATGACAGATCTGACAATGATGACACATGATTGTATGATCAGATAGATGACAGATCTGACAATGATGACACATGATTATATGATCAGATAGATGACAGATCTGACAATGATGACACATGACTGTATATTCAGATATATGACAGATCTGATAATGATGACACATGATTATATGATCAGATAGATGACAGATTTGACAATGATGACACATGACTGTATATTCAGATAGATGACAGATCTACCAATGATGACACATGATTGTATGTTCAGATAGATGACAGATCTGATAATGATGACACATGATTGTATGATCAGATAGATGACAGATCTGACAATGATGACACATGATTGTATGTTCAGATAGATGACAGATCTACCAATGATGACACATGATTGTATGTTCAGATAGATGACAGATCTGACAATGACGACACATGATTGTATGTTCAGATAGATGACAGATCTACCAATGATGACACATGATTATATGTTCAGATAGATGATAGATCTGATAATGATGACACATGATTGTATGTTCAGATAGATGACATATCTGACAATGATGACACATGATTATATGATCAGATAGATGACAGATCTGACAATGATGACACATGATTGTATGATCAGATAGATGACAGATCTGACAATGATGACACATGATTGTATGATCAGATAGATGACAGATCTGACAATGATGACACATGATTATATGATCAGATAGATGACAGATCTGACAATGATGACATATGATTGTATGATCAGATAGATGACAGATCTGACAATGATGACACATGATTGTATGATCAGATAGATGACAGATCTGACAATGATGACACATGACTGTATATTCAGATAGATGACAGATCTACCAATGATGACACATGATTATATGATCAGATAGATGACAGATCTGACAATGATGACACATGATTGTATATTCAGATAGATGACAGATCTGATAATGATGACACATGATTGTATTATCAGATAGATGACAGATCTGACAATGATGACACATGATTGTATGATCAGATAGATGACAGGTCTCAAAATGGTGAAACATAGTTGTGGGGTAAGGTAGGTGACAGATTTGACTGATGATGACACATAGTTGTGTGTTCAAATAGATGACAGATCTGACAATTATGACACGTGGTTGTACATTCAGATAGATGACAGATCTGACAATAATGACACATAATTGTGGGGTCAGGTAAATGCAAGTTCTGACAATAATGACACATATGTGTGGGTACAGGTAGATGTTATAAGACAGACAGTGGGATCAACACCTTATGCCACATTTATTGAAAGACAGAAGATCAAGTGGTTTGGCCATGTCGTTAGAATGCAACACCAACAATTACCATCACTGGCCTTACATCAAAGATCATCTGCGACGAGACCAAGAGGGCGTCCAAGAAGAAAATGGATTGACGACATCAAAGACATTGTACAATCACACGGAATGACAATATCCAGTGCCACCCACGGGGCGCTTGAGTGCAAACTATTCCTCCCCACGACGCTTGACTGCAGAAGTGGAAGATGATGATGATGATGATGATGATGATGATGATGATGATGATGATGATGATGATGATGATGATGATGATGATGATGATGGCGGCGGCGGCGGCGATGGCGATGGTGATGACGATGACGATAATGATGATGATGGTGAGGTAGATGACAGATTTGGCCAATGATGACATATAGTAATTGGTTCAGGCAGATGACAGATCTGGCTTATTATGACACATAGCTGTGGGCTCAAGTAGATGGCAGGTCTGGCTAGTGACAACACGTTGTTATAGGTTACAGGCGTCGCATAATACTTGGCTAGTTTAGCGAGGCGCTGATGTCATTTCAGTCTCATGAACTAATATGGCATGCGAACTCTGTATTAAAGACCCGCTCATTTATATGACAACGCTAACCTAGTACCTCGGATTACCGACGGTTATAGTTATGAAGAGATGTTTAGCTGACGAAGCAATTTTTTCAACAATTATTACCAGACGATAGTTATGCTTAAGGACTCAGTAATGTTAGTATTGCACATTCTCCATTTCAAAATTAAAATGCTGCACTTTTGCTTGCATCTGAGTCCATGAAAGTAACAGGACAAATGCGTTAATTAAGTATTGATTGCTGTTAACAGAAGACAGCGGGACAGAATTCCATATCAAAGGGCAACAACAAAAAAATGTCATGAATGTTTATAAGCACACGATATTTCGCAACAGTCACTCCAAATGCTCTAGCATCTTGCTCTAGGAACAAGTGTACTATGAAGATTGACCACCTAGGTGAACTATCATGAATCAAGCATGAAGGTCTCTTCAGTGGAACCTTGAAATCAATACATTCATCTGTCAGTGGGAGTCAGTGGGAGTGGCACAATAATCGGCTTGTTGAGTCCCCAGTGAGTTGATTAACGAGACATCGAGACCAGGACTGACTCTTGTCTACTGAGCTTTGTCATCATTCTGCACAGGAACGTGGCTCCGCCCACTAAAAATATCTCCAAAATCGAGGTAAGTAAATGGGTAGTTGCTTATGTAGGTAGCTCGAAAGGTAGTTGGAAATGAGTAGCTGGGTAAATAGCTAGGTAGCTGGGCAATTAAATAAGTACGTAGGTAGCGGGTATGTAGTAATAAATAATAAATGTTTGCATATCCTTTACAGGACATTGCTGTCAACATCAGCATCTTTCATCTGATTGTTGATTTCTTGGCAAGATTACGCTCAGTAGTTTGCCATTGCTTTCTGAGCGGCCGGCTCACATACCCCGTAAGTTACCGACGCGATTCGAACCACTGCTGATTCTCACCGTCGTCACGTTACTTACGAGAGTATACGAGATTACGGAGAAAAGTTGCTAACCTCTAGGCCAGGAAGCCGGCGGGAAAGTAGTAGGTAGATATTAATTTAGTAAGCAAGTATGTAGAGAAGTAGCTGGGTAAGTAGGTAGCTATGTTGGTAGTTGGGTAAGAAGATAGGCAGATAGAAAGTTGGGTAAGTAGGTAGGTCAATAAAAAATGTATGTAAAAATGTAAGTAGGTAATAGATTTTTTAAGTAACTAGGTAGATAAACAATTGGATACGCAGGCAGGTGGATAGGTAGTTTGGTAGGCATGTAGTTAGATAAGAAAGTAAGTAGGTAGGCAGGAAGTTAGATAAGAAAGTAAGTAGGTAGGCATGTAGTTAGATAAGAAAGTAAGTAGGTAGACAGGAAGTTAGATAAGAAAGTAAGTAGGTAGGCATGTAGTTAGATAAGAAAGTAAGTAGGTAGGCATGTAGTTAGATAAGAAAGTAAGTAGGTAGGCAGGAAGTTATATAAGAAAGTAAGTAGGTAGGCAGGAAGTTAGATAAGAAAGTAAGTAGGTAGGCATGTAGTTAGATAAGAAAGTAAGTAGGTAGGCAGGTAGTTGGATAGAAAGTTGGGTTGGAAGGTAGGTATATAGGTAATTAATTGCCGAATCTGTGGCGAAGGATTACGGATGCAGTTCGTAATCCCGCATACTGCGTTCGAA
Source organism: Cepaea hortensis (assembly GCA_963921405.1). Classification (NCBI taxonomy): domain Eukaryota; kingdom Metazoa; phylum Mollusca; class Gastropoda; order Stylommatophora; family Helicidae; genus Cepaea; species Cepaea hortensis. The sequence continues at coordinate 29,053,376 of OY992896.1, forward strand.
ACACAGCTGTGGGCGACTTGGCAGCAGACCGCCCTACGTTGGCTTTTTTAAGATAATGAAATGGTGTGTGTGCCGGTCGTTCAGAAAGCAATGGCAAATTACTGAACGTACACTTGGCCAGGAATCACGAACAGCCAAAAAATGCTGGGGTTGACTGCTACGTCCTATAAAGGATATACAACTAAATTTTGCATATAGGTAATTGGGAAAGTAGGTAGGTACATAGGTTCATCAGCAAGTAAATGTATAAGTTTGTGTGCTTGTAGGTGGGTTGGTAATATACTGGTTGGTAAGTATGTATATTAATTGGTAGCTGTGTAGATAGGCAAGTAGATTGGTACATAGTTTGGCAGTTGGGAAGGTGTTCTAGAGAAGTTAAGACGAGTAGGGTGGTAAGTAGGTGGGGGGGGAGGTGGGGGGAGGGGTATTTAAGTAAACAATTAGGGTGGTAAGAAGATAAGCTGACATATACAAGGTACGCGAGAAGATAGGTAAATAGATATGTAGAGTCTTACAAGGTTAGACATTTAGCATGTCTGTCTATATGTAATTCGGAAGTCTCCGTGGCGAAGCGGTCAAGTCGTCTGCCTCTCACTCCGAAGGTTGTAGGTTCGTTTCCGGGCTACGTCTTTCGTTTCACGAGTGAATTTTTCTCGGAGACTCCTGGGGGTCGTCCCTGGCGCTATGGAGTTCATGCTTTGTGCGACGCTTTCAACGGGCCTCCCTGCGGAAAGAGACCGAACCATATGGGATTATACCTGGTGCAATGTAGTCGATCCTCTCGACTTTTGAGACGTTGTGTCTATATGAAAACATATACATTTGTACCTGTGTGTAGTCACATAGGTATGTGGGTAACGAACAAACGAACGAACGAACAAACAATCTTTATTTTCAGAGAGTTAAGAATTGGAGTACGTAGAAAATTTGGATTGGGAAATAGAAATGATGCAGGTGACAAATTAATAGAAATTTGCACAGAAAATGAGTTAACGATAACCAACACACTTTTTAAACAAGACCCAAGAAGACTCTTCACACGGAAGTCCCCGGACAGTATTACCAAAATCCAGATAGATTATATTTTAATACAAATATGATGGAGATCATGCATAACATCTGCAAAAACCCTACGAAGTGCAGACTGTGATACAGATCATCAGTTATTAGAAGCAGATCTGAACTTAAAAATCAAAAAGCTTACCCGAGGACCAAGGCCACTTCGTTTTGATCTCACAAAAATACCAGATGCATACAACGTAGAAGTGAGGAATCGTTTTGGGGTCTTGATGTCTGTACAAGAGGAAATGACAAATGATGAACTGGCAGTACAAGCTAGAGATATCTTAATAACAGCAGCCAAAGATTTATTCCGACCAGGACTAAGCAACATAAGCCATGGATTACACCATGCACGTTAAAATTAATAAAACAACGAAGGGAACTGAAAAAGAAAGGAGAAACCGATAACAGTAGGATGAAGTATAAATATTTAACACGAGAAATAAGGAAGAACACAAGAAAGGACAAAAACCAATATATACAAGATTGTTGTATAAAAATAGAGCAATATCATAAGAATGGAAGAGATTACGAAATGTTCAAAGAAATGAAGTTATTTACAAAAAAAAATGTTCAACCGCAATTAAATGTTATATGTGACAAGTTGGGAAATACCTTAACAGAATCTAGACAAATTCTAGAAATATGGCAGGAATACTGCAGTGGAATGTTTGATATGAATGGTATACATGAACCAATGACAGCAGAATCAGAACCTTAAGCGTCATGAAATTGCATGGGCAATAAAGAACCTGAAGAATGGTAAATCACTAGGATGAGATGAGATACCAGCTGAACTAATTAAAGTTGGAGGAGAAGAAAGCATACAAATATATCATGCATTATGTAAAAAAAGATATGGAAATATGGTATATGGCCAAAAGATTGGAAGAGAACTATCTTCATTCCAATACCAAAAACGGGCAACCTGAAATTATGCACCACTATAGAACTGTTGCCCTGATCAGTCATGCAAGTAAAATTCTACTAAACATCATAATGGGAAGACTTTGTAAGAAAATGGAAGAAGAAATTAACGTGGTTCAAGCTGGATTTAGACAAGGAAGAAGAACAAGAGATCACATTCTGAACATGGGTTTAATAATATAAAAGTGTAGAGAATTTAATGTGAACCTATTCTCATGTTTTGTGGATTATTTAAAGACATTTGATTGTGTACAACATCAGAAACTTTGGTAAATCATGAGGAATATGGGTTTTCCATCACATGTAGCACAACTCATAAAAATTGTTTATCTAGACCAACAAGCAGGGGTTAGAATAGATGGCGAGACATCAGATTGGTTTGACATCAAGAAAGGTGTCCCTAAGGCCTGTGTGCTGCCACCCTATTTGTTTAACCTATACGCCGAAAAAATAATGAGAAATGTCAGAGATGATATAACCAGGGAGCAATATGATGCCCTAAATATCGGTGGTCATGAAATACCAGAGATTCAATATACTGTTGATACAGTATTACTATTCACGTCACAGACTGGTATAGAAAACTTAAAAACCTTGACCCAAAGAAATAGTGAAAATCACAACTTATATCTTAACATAGCAAAACCAAAGATATTGCACACAGATAAAACTACTATGGAGAAATAAATATATGTTAATGAGGAAAGATTGGAGGTGTTAGAAAATTTTGAATATCTTGGGTCATTGATTACCAACAATGGTGACACAATTAAAGAAATTAAACGCCGACTATCAATTGCTCTTCAACGGCTAAAACAACTTAATAAATTATGGAGTGGGATAGACAGAACTACAAAAATTAGATTTTTAAAAGCATGCATTTTTCCCATTGCAACATACGCCTGTGAGACCTGGTCACTTACTAAACAAGATGAACAGCGCGTAAATGCTTTTGAATATAAATGTTATAGACGGGTTCTAAGAATATCTTGGGTAAAGAAAAGAACAAATGCATCCGTACTTCAAGAGCTGAATATTGAAGAGGGCTGGCTATTAAAGACGAAAAATCAAAGAAAATTGATATATTTTGGTCACTTGAAACGTCATGAAAGTTGCTGCTTTTTTTTGGGGGGGGGGGGATATTCTGTCTATGTAGATATTAAATAGAAGTGAAGAGAGTACACATCCCTGTCTCATTCCTGTATTGACTTTGAACATATCTGATATACCTTTTTATGTTTTTACTGCACTTTGGCTCGAGTGGCACATGGCTGTGATGTTTTCTATCAATTATCCTTATATCCCGTAGTCTTCAAGGTTCCATAATTTGTATCTGTCTACTCTATCGAAATCCTTTTGCTGATCTACACATACAGTATTCTTTCATCTGAAGTAAAGTGTTCAAAATTTTCTTTTTATTTTTTTTTTTGTTTTTCGCATATCCTTTACAGGACATCGCTGTCAGCAACAGAATCTTTCAGCTGATTGTTGATTTCTTGGCAAGATTACGCTCAGTAGTTTGCCATTGCTTTCTGCGCACTGTCACTGGGTCTTAGAAAAGAAATTATCGCATCTTACAAAGACCCAATTTCAACTGATGGTTGCACACACTAGATAATTATTGAGGCCTCAGAGTTACGGATTTGCAGACGAATGCTGAACATTCCTTGGAGAAGCAAAATGAGTAATCTGAATGTTTTGAATCAGGCTAACGAGCACGGTCAACTTACCACAAACACTAGAAAAAGAATGTCATCATATGTGAACATACAATGTGGAGAGACTGTGAAACACGCTGTGATAAAAATACAGATTTATAGAAAGAAATAAGACGGAAACCAATGAGAGAAGATTTTTTGATGACAGATTATTGTGTGGTTATAACTGTTGCTGACATGATTCTAGATCTCCCTGCTGCCCGCTCTATAAATGCTTTCTGTGCCTCGTTAGATATAGCTTTAGGGCGAATCCTCCACTGGCAGGAGCATACTACAACACCAGTTTCCATCCTCTTCATAAACTCCTGTAACTGACATATATTGCTTGTCCGACGAAAGAGCAGTGCTCTAAAATTAAACATTGTCGCTGTTATTTTTATCGCGCTTGTTATTGTGTACTAACAAAACAACTGACATGATGATTTTTCGGATAATTCAGTGCCAGAGAGAATTGTGCTGATTGGCATGTCCAGAATTTAGTCACACTAACAGTTATCGGCAATTGCCGGCGTCCTTGTATACATTATTATAACTCTTAGCCCCTAAACATGTCATCAAATTATTTCCACTCCTTTTCTCTCCAACACAATCCATCTCAGGCACCGAATCTGACTGTCCCATTAACTGGTTTTTGACAAATCCATTGTGACGCGAAAGCCACACACGTGCTTCATGCCAACCAAGTGTCATCGGAAGTCACTCCCTTCTCATCGCAACACTGCTCTCATATAATTCCCACTCTGTTGTCACTCCACAGCTCACTCAATGATCCTAGGCCCAGTTTCTACTGTCACAACATCTCTCTCTCTCTCTCTCTCTCTCTCTCTCTCTCTCTCTCTCTCTCTCTCTCTCTCTCTCTCCATCTCTCCATCTATTTATCTCTCTACATCTTTTTATCTCTCTCTCTCTCTCTCTTGCTTAACACACATACACACACACACACACACACTGACACACACAGTCATTCATTCACGCAACCTCACACCCTAACAGCTTTCAAACGCACCCATCAAAGTATGAGCTATTGATGTGGGTTAATGACAGACACAAGCCTATAGTTATTTGAAGGATTCCATCGCATATCTGTGTACCATGTAATTGGCAATAATTAGCTGTGTGTACAGTAATAATAATGTATCACCAACATTGTCATCAGATGTCTTGTCGACTGACGTTTTCGATAAGGTCGCTCAACTATTGTTCTCCGTCACATTCTGTCAAAGCGCGTGGTGTTGTTTTGTTGTCACTAAGACTGTCCAATATCTGTGTATATCGACACTTAATTTCTAATCTAACCCTATTTTATTTCCTCTAACACACACCTGATCGACATTATGGTGTCTCCCGGCCCCGCTTGACCTATTCCTAAATGTGGCCCAAATCACATAGCAGTCAAACATAGTCATTATGTTTTCGAATTATTCCCTGGCGCTCTTCTCAGTCCATAATTATAGAGGATGTTTGTAATGAGGGCGTTGTTTTGGCTATCAGCCTACACAAATTTGTATTACTTAACTTTTCAAGTCAGCATAAACTTTACACCTACTCAAGATGGCGAAGTGCCTAATGTTTTCTCCCAAAGGGACGATAAGTTGGCGATATGTTAGAGTCAACCGTGTACGTAATGTACCTAACTCTACAACAAAGTTACGGTTATGATTGACGTAAATACATATGAATCAAACATTACAATACACGCACGCACGCGTGCGCGTGCACACACACACACACACACACACACACACACACACACACACACACTCATTCATTCATTCATTCAGTAGCATGTCCCTTGCAGAACCTCGCTGCCCTAACAACTCTCCGGAACACCTCTCGATCATAATCAAGATGTCCCGCGTCCGATACACCCATCTGGAGATCATCCGCCACATCCTGCACCCGTCTTCTCCTAGCCTTCCTCTTCCTCTCTTCCCTGGCTTATACAACTCCATTATGGTTCTCTCCAAACGTTCATGACATTTCAAGTGACCAAAATATTTAAATTTTCTTTATATTTTCGTCTTTAATAGCCACTTTCTTTAATATTCAGCACTTGAAGTATGGATGCATTTGTTCTTTTATTTATCCAAGATATTATTAGAACTCGTTTATAACATTTATATTTAAAGGCAGTTCAGCATGTTTAGTAAGTAATTCGGTCTCACATGCGTATGTTGCAATTGAAAAGATGCATGCTCTTTAAAAAAAAAAAAATGGGGGGAGGGGTGGGGTTGGGGAGGTGGGGGTAGTTTTGTCGCTCTCCACAATTTATTCGGTTGATTTAGTCCTTGAAGAGAAATAAATATGTGTCTTTTAATTTATTTCATTGAATTTCATTGAGTCACCTTCATTGGTAATCAATGACCCAGGATATTCGAAATGTTCCACCACCTCCAATATTTCCTCACTAACATATATTTCTTTCCCCATAGTAGTTTTATTTGTATGCATTATCTTTGTTTTTGCTATGTTAAGATATAAGTTGTGATTTTCACTATTCAATTGGTTTAATATTATTAGGTTTTCTATACCATAGTAGTACCAAATGTCCTAATAAAATATGATTTATGGTGGACCACCATCTACATCACGGTATAGATCGTTATATACGGGTATACCACTCACATCGTGATGTCACAAATACGGACCTCGTAGGTCAAAGTTAGGTCATAGATCTATGTCTAATTAACTTATGTCTACTGGATTGTGTATATAAAAATAACGTGTATGTAGGTTAGGAGGCGGTCGATCGGGCGCTGGGGTAAGGCACCTAATGGTGGTATTAGTAGTGTATCCACTATCACATACACGTTAAAGATCTACAAATTAAAACTGTAATAAAGATGGTGAATACTATTGGTTGTAGTGGTCGGAATGTGTAACTGTGGGTTGGTCGAAGGGGAGAGTATCAACAGTGTGTGTAAAAGTGGTGACGTGGGTATTGTGGGTGCCTGCGTCGTTGGTCATTCATCGAAGTACACGTGTTCCTAAAGGGGTGCGCCATCGGAATATGGAGGTGGTAGGTTCGAATCCCGGAGTCAGGTTGGAGGACTGAATAAAACAGTGGTGGGGGATATGAGTGGATGGTAAGGTCGAGGGTTTGGGGTGAGATTTTCGTGATCGAGGAGTAAAGTATCAACAGTGTTTGTGTGTGTGTGTGGGGGGGGAGGGGGAGTGAGACGTGGCGGATGTATTAGCCGATCCTCAGGACGGATTCGAACCCGCGGCCATCACCCAGATGGGAAAGTACTGTGGAGTAACACACGTCTACAAATGTAACGTTTCAAACACAACACAGGAATGTACTAGCCGTTAATTAAAGGTTGGACCATTTTCACACTAATGTCCACCTCGCTCAGGAGATAAGAATAAGACTTAACTACTTATCAACATTTCCCAAGGTGTATAATCATCTAGTTGGGTGGCGGGAAAATATAGTGCGTCATAGTAAGTAGTAAGTAGAAGTATGGTAGTCACAGGTGCAGTATTATCTGAGGATAGATCATGAACCTGAAATATTTTCTTTTATGAGCATATATGACGTCTCAGTAATCCTTAAGATAATGAATCATAAAATTTCAAAGCTCAAGAGTGAGGATACTAAACAGCTTCCGGTTTTGAATATTTAACAAGGTAAACTTTATTTATTAAAGGTAATAGTATATTCGAGTTAATATTAAAAATAGTATTTTTGATGTGTTGAGTGAAAAGTAAAATTGATCATCAGAAGATTTGGGTTGTCCGTTATATATCTAAATAATGTGACCAATTATTTATTATAATGGCGTTTTATTATTATTATTATTATTATTATTATTATTATTATTATTATTATTATTATTATTATTATTATTATTATTATTATTATGTGTAGTGGATGCGTCTTAAATATTAGCATCATACATTGTTATCATGTGGTTAATGGCTACAACCGGACCACGTGGGGACGATACATTCTGCCGATCACATGCTTAAGGATACATCCGGTTTGATGGGTATGGTTACATCCGATCAAAAGGAGGCGTTGCTTCCGGTCACATGTGTAAGGGTACACCCGGGACGCATGGGTAATGGTTACATCCGGTCAAAGGTGGTGTTGCATCTTGTCACACGTGTAAGGATACATCTTGGACACGTTGTTTAGATGGGTGCTACAAAAAGGGTGTCCTGTCGGCTGTCAAACCCGGGGACCTAACTCGGGATGACCACCATGTATAAGAGTCATCCCTCTTCCTCGTCAACAAAGCATCGGAAGTTCAAAATTATCTCCCTTCTCTCTCTCTTTTCTATGTTCGTGTCGACTTAGGGTCAACGAGGAAAACCAAAGGACATCCCGACGTCAACACAATATAAGGCGGTCTCGAAAGCAGCATAAGCGAGTGTAACCAAATCATCACAGTGTCCGACTAATCCGTTCTCATAGTCGGAGAGAAGAGTAGTTATCACCGACGCCAGTCGAGGAAGGCAACCTTTACTTAACAACTAGCGGGTCATACAGCGGCGACTGATTAGCGCATTGTATCAGCTGTATAATATTACATACGAACACAACAAGCTGTCTCGGCTAGACTATAGGCGACTTGTGTAACACGGCAAGTCACGTGCACACTTACCTGACCATCGAAGTTATCACCTCCCAAATAACGCATTTACACTTTCATTAATATTTCTCTCTGTCTGTCCTAATGGATCTTTGCAGCTTTCCCCACAAGCACACGTCAAAGGCCAATATATGTTTCTTAAATCATTTCTGCTCATGTTCATGTTTCACATCCAGAAAAAGTACAGGTTCTATGTAACACTTCAACATTTTCTGTCTTCACCGGAAAAAAAATTTTATTACCATTAAATATTGATGAGCGTGGCTGCTCATTGTCCACGTTTCACAAACAGACTCAAGCACAGATTATATGAAACACTAAACCAAACGTATAATTATGTCGACCGAAATAAGAAAATATGTTAGCCAAATTGATAAAATGGTTGCACAAAGTAAGAAATATCTCATCCAAACGTATAAATATGTCGACCGAAATAAGAAGATATGTTAGCCGATATTTAAAATGTTGGTCAAATCAAGAAATATCTCAACCAAATTTATAATTATGTCTACCGAAATAAGAAAATGTGTTAGCCTAAGTAATGAAAAAAATGTTGGCCAAAGTAAGAAATATCTCACCCTAACCTATACATATGTCAACCACCACCACCATCATCATCATCATCATCATCATCATCATCATTATCATCATCATCATCATCATCATCATCATCCTCATCATCATCATCATCATCAACATCATCTTCCACTTCTGCCATCAAGCGTCGTGGTGAGGAATAATTCACCCCCCAGCGCCCGGTGGGTGGCGCTTGATAGTGTTATTTCGTGTGATTGAACAATGTCTTTGAAGTCGTCAATCCATTATCTTCTTGGACGTCCTCTTGGTCTCGTTGCAGATGATCTTTCATGTAAGCCAGTGGTGGTAGTTGCTGGTGTTGTATTCTAACGACCTGGCCAAACCGCTTGATCTTCTGTCTTTCAATAAATGCCGCACAAGGTGTTGATCCCACTGTCTGTCTGATAACAGCATTTACTTACTCGGTCTCGGATTTTTAAGTTGGCAGCTCTCCTCGGGCATCCCATCTCGCATGTGTTGATTTTGCGAAAATGTGATTTGGATAAAGTCCAAGTCTGAGATTAGTAGCATAGGGTTGGTGTGAATATGATGTTTATTATCTGTCGTTTTGCGGACATGGGAATATTTGGATGTTTCAGTAAGGGTGATAGTTGATATGTAAGTGCACTTGCTTTTTGACATCTGATTTCGATTTATCTGTCCAATCTGCCATCGTCTGTGATCATACTTCCAAGATATTTGAAGTCTTTAACTTGTTTCAGAGTTATGCTATTTATCTGTATTTTAGTGGGCCCGGCGTTCTGCTAAGGTGCATTACTTCGGTTTTTGCTGTATTTATACTCATACTGTATCTGCTGCATGTTGAACTCCGATTAATAATATGATATTGTAGTCTGCCCTCATCGCTGTGAAACACACTGATCTTCTGCAAATAGTAGTTCATTTATTTCCTGTGGATCAGTTGTTTCATCTGGAGCAAAGAGTTCTAAATTTGCTGAATCTGTTCTGTCAAGACTTGCTTCTTTGGATAATCTGTCCATGTAGATATTAAATAGCAGAGGAGAGAGCACACATCACTGTCTCACTCCTGTATTGACTGTGAACATATCCGATACTCCTTCTTGTGTTCTTACTGCACTTAGGCTCGAGTGGTACATGGCTATGATGTTTTCTAGCAATTGCCCTTGTTTCCCATAGTCTTCATGGATGGTCCATAATTTGTATCTGTCTACTCTATCGAAAGCCTTTTGTTATCTACAAACACAATATTCTGCTGGTCACTAATTCTATAGTTTGTTCACATATTTGTCTAAGTGTAAATAGTGCATCAGTGCAACTTTTACCTTTCCGAAAACCGAATTGTACGTTGCTTAACTGTTGTTCAACTGTGGGTCTAGCTATTTGTTCCAATAGTTTTGCGTATATTTTCCCTATATGGCTCAGGAGTGATATACCTCTGTATGTTTCGCACTCTCTCATATTGGTACTATTATTGCCTGTTGTCAATCATCTGGGACTTTTCTTTCTTCCTATGCTATATTAAATGTTTTAAAAATATTAATATTATTATTCTCTCTCTCTCTCTCTCTCTCTCTCTCTCTCTCTCTCTCTCTCTCTCTCTCTCTCTCCATCTCTATCTGTCCGTCTCTATATCAGCTTTCTTTCAAGCACTTGTACCTTGAACGCGATAACCAGGTAAGCGAGGAAGCGCTTTTTCTCTAGTCAAACGTGAAACTGGTAGACGACTCCAGGGACCTATATTCTATTGAGACATCAAAGCCTATGCCAGTCGGCTGTTGACCGAGTCTGTGCCAATTACCTAATGCGGTCAATGAACCGAGCAGATCGTCAAAGGGATTTACCCCAAGCGGGTACATATATTTCACAAGTGATTAGTCTCACACTAGCGCTGAGTGTCCAGCATCGGGTTGTTTGTATAACAATTGTTGTTTTAGTTCTTTGGAATTTGTTACTTGAGAGAGAGAGAGAGAGAGAGAGAGAGAGAGAGAGAGAGAGAGAGAGAGAGAGAAGGCAGAGTAAGAGATAGACACATAGAGAGACACAGAGAGACAAGCGATATAGACCGAGAGATAGAATCAGATACAGAGAAAAACAGAGAGAGAAAGAGAATTCGAGAGAAAGAGACCGAGACAGAGAAAGACTGAGCGAGAGAAACACACAGAGAGACAGAGAGAGGCACAGAAAGACAGAGAGTTGGAGTCAGAGAGACATACAGAGAGACAGAGAGAGACACAGAGAGAGAGACACAGAGAGATAGACACACAGAGAGACAGAGAGAGTGACAGAGACAGAGAGAGAATCATAGTAATATTAACTCTGTGTGTGATAACGACGGCTTTCTATCCACATTGGCCACTCTGCGCTGTGTGATTGTGTTGTCATATTCTCCTTTCCGTGTTTGATGATTCACGCATAGATGAAAGCAAACGCATTCGACAATAGTCGCAATGAACACGCACCACTTACATAAAATGAAACCTTTAAATACTGTATGTTGCAGTTGTGCTTCGAATAATGATAGCATCATCTGCCATGCCTAGACTGTGATCTGGAAGTGTAACATACCCTTTGTCGCGAAGATAAAATTTATATAAATCTTGTCACATGTTTTGCTATTTTAGCATTCATTAGTGAGTAATACACGTTGTGCCACGGCTCCCGAAAGTGACAGTCTACGCCAGTGTTTCCCAACGTGGGGCCCACGCCCCACAGGGGGGGCAATTTGATTGTTAAGGGGGGCAATTCGAAAATGGACTCGTCCGGAGTTTAAGTTAACCGTATGGCGTCTCTCAGTTACTACTCGAGCTGGGTAAACAACCAGTATAAGTAACTTCTGTCCGCCATGTTAGTAGCCTTGATTTCATTGTTAGACGTTAGAGTTGAACTGCTGACACTAAGCATTTAGCGCTATTTGTTCTGAATGGTGCGAAATGCTTAGTGCCGGGATCTCAGTTTCTGCAGTGTTTCACAGTAACGCTCAGCATTCACCGCTGGTGTTAATTTGAAATAAGGGTCCGATAAATTGTTGTAAAAGTCTTGTTGTTTTAAAAATATATACATTGCATAAAAATAAGTGATGTATAAATGGTATGTAAATTCAATTGTAATTTTTATTAATTTCAGTTTTAGAAGCATCATTTTCCAGAAAAATTTGTCAAATGAAAAAGTATGTTTTTTGCGGTGGGGTAAATGTGCCATACATATTTAAATATGCATTTTTAGTCAACGTTTACTCCAGTTCATATTATTTTTTTTTTAAAGTTTTTAATTAATCTTATATTTATTTATTTCAGTCTATAGTGAAATGAGTGATGCAAGCAAGAAAAAGAAATTTGTCAGTATAGAAATATTTGAAATTTGGTTTCATACCCGCTGTCCACGATGAAAGTTCATTTCATTTATTTTATGTCCACAATGTTTGACCAACGAATCAATGAAACGAGGTCGCCTTGGGGCACATTTGAAGGCATACCATAATGCTCATATGAATTCAGATTTGAATTAATTTCAAACTATAAAGAAAAATTTAAACAAAAAGAGTAATATTAAAGTCTCTATTTACTGCTCATAATGCAACTATCAATCGTACTCTTAAGGCTAGTTATCAAATTTCATTACTCATCGCTAAATCTGGGAAAATTCATACTACAGGGGAGAATTTAATTAAACCATCAATATCAGCATTTCATAAAATGGTTCTGGAAAAAGATGTCAAAGACATTACAGCTATGCCACGATACTGTTAGCAGAAGAATAAACGAAATGAGTGAGGATATTGAAATACAACTTGTTGAAAAGCTGAAAACAAGAAAATTCTCGGCGAAAATGGATGAATCAACTTTGAGAAACAGTGAGGCCGTACTTATAACTTCATTCATTCAGTAGCATGTCCTTTGCAGAACCTCGCTGCCATAACAACCTTCCGGAAAACCTCTTGATCATAAGCAAGATGTCCCGCATCTGATACACCCATCTGGAGATCATCCGCCACATCCTGCACCCATCTTCTCTTTGGCCTTCCTCTTCCTCTCTTCCCAGGCACTTATAACTTACGTAAGAGATATTGATAAAGGTGATTTTGCTGAATAAATGTTGTTCTGTAAATCATTAGAAAGCACCACTACCTCCAAAGATATATATGGTAAGCTAAACAATTACTTAGATGTCAATGATATTCCAATGAAAAATATAACATGTTGTGCTGCAAATGGTGCTCCTAATATGATGGGGAAGAAAAATGTTTGCTTAAAGTTGATGAAAGATGAGAATCCAGAAATGCTTCTTGTGCATTGTGTTATTCCACATGGAATACATGGAAAACCTGGTAGCTAAAACATTTCGCCTCTTCTAAATGAAGTACTAAATTTAGTTATGAAGTGTATCAATGCTATTAAAGCTAGCGCCAAATGTGAACGTCTCTTCAAGTTATTTTGTGAAGAACAAAATAAAGACTATGTGAGACATATTTCACACTGAAGAAAGATGGCTCTCGAAAGGGAACTGCTTGAAAAGATTTATGGAACTATTTGATACTCTTAGGGATTTTTTAAGCGACAAACCTGAAATGAAAAATCTGTTAACGGTCGACGGTAAGGCATTTGTGAGTTATTTAGCCGATATCTTTGAAAAACTAAATATATTAAATAAACAACTTACAGGAACAAATAAAACTCTTGTCGATGCAAAAGCGAAGGTATTTGGTTTAATTACCTGTATTGAATTATGTCAGACATATATTTACAACAAAAATTTTGACAAGTTTCATTGGCTCCGAAAATGTGAAGTGTCTGATACCGCTATATATGACGGATCATCTGGAAATTTTATCGGCTGATTTAAAAGAAAGATTTTCTGATTTGAAACAAATTGATTTCCCAACTTGGATGATGCAGCCAATGTTAGTGGATCTATCTGATATTTCAAATATGCAGTATCAAGCAGAAATGCAAAATGATGAGTCAATTAAAACTTTATTTAATATAAAAGGAGTGATGGCATGGCTTTGTGAGGAAACCAAAATCAAATATCCAAATGCAACCAAATCCAAAAACGGTGAGACTTGAGACTGAAGTTAACTAAATTGGAACCTGACATAAAATCTCTTTGTAGCAAGCATCAAGCGCAAGGATCTCAATACATTTAAATAATAAATAATTACTAATAATTAAAATAATATAGAAAAATCTTTCATTAAAATTATTTTGTACTTGAATTTCAGTTCTCCATTATATGTTTTGAAAATTTACTTATTGTGTTTGCTCAATAATTTCCTAGTGATTTCTTCCTAAAACCTATCATTCAAGTTTCTTTAGTGAACATTTCAATTTTTGAATATTAAAAATTATCTATATGTTAGGTGGGGGGGGGGGGGGGATAAGAATTTTTGAGAGGCTTAGGTGGGGCATAGCACAAAAAAGGTTGGGAAACACTGGTCTACGTGATAGCTTCTTCTCCAGTCATAACAGATTATGACCAGAATGCCAAGAAAGAATTTGCTGTAAATATACACTATAATTCTTTATTACAGCTCGGATGTGAATGCACTTGGTGAAAATGCAGCCGAACGGGACCAAACAGGTAAGGGTTTGGTTTTATTATTAATTTACCACTAGTAAATGTTAGCATCAGCTACGGCACTGCTCTCGTGTGCAGTCTTTGATGTAATATCTGCATTACACGCCTACATATCTGGTATAGTATATAATACAGACTCAAGCCAAAAGAATATTTGGTTGAGTAGCTATACTGCCGGTACAATGGCGACGAGATGACGCGTTGTTCTTGGGAGACGCTGTTCAGTGTTTTTCTGTAGATTTCCTGTGGATTTCCTGTGAATAGTGTTTTCCTGTGGATTATGTGATGTTATTTTGTTTTCGTTTATTGGAAGTGTTCAAAAGAAGCCATGGAAGGCAGGTGGTGGATGAAATTTTGAGGGCAGCCGACAGATATTTGTTGGTTATGGTCTCGAGTTTCGCGACGGCAGGCAGAGGATCTCTTTCGAGAGACAATGGTTGCGGTCATCCGGCCAGTATGGTCACTGCCTTAGAGGAAAGCAATGGCAAACTACCTAATTGAAAGTGCCTAGTACATTATGATTCGCTTAAAGACTGATCATCGCAAGACAAGGACAGAGACATTAAAATTAGCAACATGGAACGTTAGGACGTTAAACGACGACGGAAAATTAGAGAACATAAAACAAGAAATACAAAGAGAAAAAAAATAATATTTTAGGGATGTGTGAAACGAGATGGACAGGAGCAGGCATCAAGATAGATGAAGATTTTAAGATTATTTATTCTGGAGGTGAAGATCGACAAAGGGGAGTGGCAATAATTTTGGACAGGAAACCATCAACATCTGTTCAAGGATATTGGGCCATGTCGGACAGAGTTCTACTAGTTAAATTGAGTGGCAGATCTTTTAGCATAAATGTTATTCAAGTATATGCCCCAACAGGAGAGTCCAGTGAAGATATTGTAGAGGAATTTTATGATGACATAGAGTCTGCCTTAAAGAAATGTAAAAAGTCAGAAATAAACATCATAATAGGAGACTTCAATGCAAAAGTAGGAAATCAAGGTGATAGATACACAGTAGGAAACTATGGTTTAGGAGAGAGAAATGAAAGAGGATACAGACTCGTAGCGTGGGCAACAGAAAAGGAAATGATTGTAGGAAACAACTGGTTTAAGCAACACCCTAGAAGATTATGGACACGGAGGAGTCCTGATAGCAGGATCAGAAACCAGACTGACTACATTCTAATTAGCAGAAGATTTAGAAACGCACTAACAGTAGCAAAAACAGTTCCCAGTGCTGATTGTTATAGTGACCACAGACTACTTACAGGAACATTGAGGATAAAGCTGAAGAAAGTCAAGTATATAACAGGAAACACTAAATATGATTTGTGTACATTGGGTAATGACAAGGAAATACAAAACAAATTCAACATTGAAGTACAGAACAGATTTGATATATTGTCTGATCTAGAGATATTATTCCAGGATGTGAATGATCAATGGGAAATGTTAAAGAATTCAATCAGATTGGCTGCAGAAACAACTATTCCCAAATTAAAGAAGGTGGGTCGTAAGAAATGGATGACTGAAGAAATGTTACACCTAATTGAAACAAGAAGACTCAACAAAATTAATCCTGCCAAATATGAAGAAATTCACAAACAACTCAGAATATTATGTAGGAATGCAAAAGAATCATGGCTTGAGGAAAAGTGCTTAGAAATTGAAAAACAACGCAACAGTCAAAATACCAAATTAGTGCACAAAAGAATTCAGGAACTTACTAATAAAAGGATAAGTACATCAACAGGCTGTCTAAAAACTAAAGATGGCAAAATCATAACAGAAAAAGATCAGATTCTACATGTATGGACAGATTATGTGAAAAACCTGTATAATGATAACAGAGAGGAACACTATGATATTATATTTAATAATAAAGGAACGCCAATTTTAAAGATGGAGGTTCAAAATGTTCTTAAGCATATGAAAGCTGGCAAGGCCCCCGGTGCAGACAACATCACAACAGAAATGATTAAAGCTTTAGACGAATTTTGATTAGTGCAAGTCACCAGACTGCCGAACACATTATATGATACTGAAGATATACCTTCTGAATTATGCAATTCTGTATTTATTGCAATTCCAAAGAAATCAGAAACCTTGGAATGTGATCAACATAGAACAATTAGTATAATGAGTCACATCACAAAGATTTTGTTACGAATTATCATGCAAAGAGTGAGGAAGAAAATACAACCTGAAATAGGGGAAGAACAATGCGGTTTTGTAGAAGGAAAGGGTCAGTAAATGCTGTGTATATGCTGCGAACAGTTATTGAACGTGCTATAGAAGTAAAAAAGGATATACATCTTTGCTTTATTGACTACACAAAGGTTTTTGATAGAGTTAGACATGTCAACATGGTGGATATGCTTGCAGATCTACAAATTGATGGGAAAGACATTAGACTTATAAAAAACATATATTGGAAACAACAAGCTGCCATAAGGATTGATAATGAAGTGGGACAATATCAATCTATTAAGAGAGGTGTTAGGCAGGGATGTATAATGTCTCCAGATCTTTTTTCCCTCATCTCATCATCTCATCATGTTCCTCTTGTACCTTGCGGTGTCGAGGTGAAGTATAAACTTCTTGAGAGTGCCCGGTTATGGGCTTCGTATATCGACATTCCCATGGATTCTGCTATTCCCTCCGTCCAACGTTTACGTGGTCGGCCTCTTCTTCTATTTCCATCTGGTCTGTACATCATTGCTTGTTGTGGCATGCTGTTGACTGGTAACCTACTTGCATGACTAAACCATTTGTACTTCTTAGTTTTTCTACGAGCAGTATGAAGATCCCTTGCCAGCTTTCTAGGCCAGTTTCCCTATATAGTGAAAATAGTTTCAGAAATGTAGAAGATATAAATGGAATCAGCATTGGAGGAAGAAACATCAATAACATTAAATATGCAGATGATACAGTATTTATTGCAGACAATGCACATGATCTGCAACAATTAGTAGTCGCAGTTGTTGTACACAGTGAGCAGCTGGGGTTGGAATTAAATTGTAAGAAGACACAGGCTATGGTCGTCACTAGGAAGAACGAAGTACCACAATGTAATTTACAAGTAAATGGGAATATTCTTCAACAAGTGAATCGAGACAATTATCTCGGAACAGTCATAAAATCTGATGGGAGATGCCTCGAAGAGCTTAGAACAAGAATCGCCCTGGCGAAAGTAGCCTTTAGCAAGATGAAAAACATTCTGACCAATAAAAAGATGTCAATTGAAACGAGAAAAAGAGTGTCGAGGGGGTACATAGAGCCTGTTCTTTTGTATGGATGTGAAACTTGGACAATGTGCAGTCAAGCTGAAAAACATTTGATGGCTACAGAAATGTGGTTTCTGAGGAAAATGCAAAGAGTACCATGGACAGATAGAAAAACCAATGACCAAGTACTACAGGAGACAAATGAAAATCGTAGACTGATTAGAGAAATGAGACGAAGACTGTCAAAACTTGTGGACATGTTATGAGAAGAAATTGATTGGAGAACTTAGTGACAACTGGCAAGATCGAAGGGAACAAACCAAGAGGATGGCGAGTCATGACCGCCCACGCTTTCCGGCATGGCACATGATTGATTGATTGGTTGAGCTGCCGCCATCTTAATATATTACACGACAACATATTTCACAGAGTATCTACCACAATACAAACAGCACACGTCAACATATGTGTTGGAATATCTCACGAAGTATAAACATTACACGTAAACTTATTTGGTAGAGTATCTGATTAATTATAACCATTATGTAAACGTTACAAGCGAATATGAATATGCAGTCTTTGACGCAGTTTAAACATGTCGACATATCGTAATATGAATATACCTCAGCATATTTGGTGGAGTATGTGGCAAAGTATAAATATTACACGTGAGTATATTTGGTGGAGAGTGGACGTAAAGTAAATATTTCACGTGAGTATATTTGGTGGAGAGGGGACGTAAAGTAAATATTTCACGTGAGTATATTTGGTGGAGAGGGGACGTAAAGTAAATATTTCACGTGAGTATATTTGGTGGGCCGGGGTCCCTGGCCGAGGAGTTAGCAGCTTTCTCTGTAACCCCGAATACTCTCGTGGTTGACGTGAGCGCACTAGAATTGGAAGCGGTTGAGTCGCGCCAGTGACTTATGAGAGTATGGAGATAAAAGATCAAATCAACGTAGAGGAAAGAACAATTTTGATGCATTGTCCAATCAACAAATCAATCAGGTGCCGTCTCCACAATAAAGGTTGGCTGCAATGGATCTCTAACACTGTCTGTCTCTCGCCCTGACTGTAAATTCTGTCAGATTGCTGTTCGCCCATCTCTTGGTGTTATATTCCAACTCTTTGTCTACCTCTTGCTCGCTTGCCTTCAACCTGACCCTCCTGTATTGTTTTTATAAGAGTGCTATGTCTTTTAACGTGGCCGAAATATTTCGCTTGCTGTCATATATTCTGAAGGGAGTGGGAAATCACTTTGGTGTATGCCCCATTTCTAATCAAAGAAGTTGGGCCCCATCCTCTTCTGTCTTCAATAACCCCAGAATATGAACCTTGAGTTATCTGCAGGCCTCGTTCTATTTAATTTTGTCTAGGAGATATAGATTATGGCCCTGGTGAAAATAGAAAATACCAACTGGGAATCTGCCCCTTCTGGAAAGGATTCTTATAGCTCTTGAACCCCCCTTTTGTTTATCAAATCTGAGGAAAGTCTGGAGAAGTCTCTCAGCCTGATTTATATGACGAAAGCATGGATGTTGAGCAGTTGATAGACCTTGAGTCTCTCCTAATTTAATTCATCATAAGTTAAATTGTTTTTAAACAATTAAACACATCAACAAGTTTCAATAGATCTTGACAACAGGTGTACACACAAAAGATGGTGAATCACGGATAGGTTGAACCAATAATCAACATAAGATCAGTGACAGTTAATTATGTATTGAATGGGCCTGTGTCTTCTGGCCTGTTATTCATTTTCTATGTTGGTTTATACAAGATAATTTAGAAAAATGCATATAAGACCAATGTTACAGACCATTGTGAGGTTTTTTTGTGGGTTTATAGAGAATTACAGAAGTTCCAATGAGTGAAGTTCTATAAAGTATATCTCTCTATAAAAGATACAGGTTAGTAACAGCAAGTGTTGTCTAGAGGTATTGATAGTCATTCTCGCATAACCCTTGTAGAGAAACCATTCAGAATTTTGGCTCACTGTGAGAAATTAGACCTAAGTTAAGTTCTACACAGAATTATTTATAGATGATTTCTCTTCTAGGCCATATATATATGTATATAGAGATCTTGGCAGTTAGCCACAGTAACCGATGAAAGCAGTTCTCTCATCTTCCAGCTGACTGTGCTCTGGTCGCCAACCTCATTTTTGATCTCATTACTTATTTCAAGTGACACAAGACACTTGGACAAATGATCACATTGACAATTGTACCATTGTAGTGAACATAAACAACAACAACTGTATTTTACACTGGTTGAACAAGACAACATGAGAAGATCTTGACAACAGTTGGACAAACATTCACAAAGAATGATCACACCAACAGGTTAGACAAGTCATACATCATGGAAGTTACTTGACAACAACCACACAGACTTTCACAATCTCTGTAACCAACAGTAACAGCAGAGTAACAGTCACCATGAAGATGCTTGACACCAGTTGGACATTTCTTTCTCAACAATGTACAAGACAATCACAGAGACATGTATCTCAAAAACTGTTTTCTTACTACTAATCATTTATTAATGTTTGATGAGGTCAAGTGAAGACTCAGGCTTCATATTCTGCCAACAATTTACATCTCAAATATGTTTATATGCAAATTATAGTGACATTATCTATGAAAACCCAAACACCTCACTCAATATCCCCACAGAAACATCAATCTAAATAAACCCTCCTCCTTCACATATCTACACCATAGGTTATCCTACACCACAACACTTTAATCATGCTATCACTTTTCCAACCGTCAAATGAGGAAAACACATGATAAACCTATAGCCGGGCACAAGTATAGGGAGACACTGCTATACTGATCCGTGTACCGTCTTTTAGCACCAATGAAGGTGTTGGGAATGTCTCAGGTTTCAGCTTTCCCCATAATGTTTTTACAGTTTAGGCTATTCCCTACTTTGACTAGTCCGAAGCAAGTGACAAACATGTCCTTCCGAAGGGTGAGTAGACTTCGCAAAGTTGATAATTTGGGATTAGTTTTACTTTTCCAGCAGAGGAAGATCTAAAAACTATGATGTCCCATCATTCTTCTCTGCCAGTCTATCTCCCACAACAGGTTCTGATGTAACTGAATCACCACACCTAATTATCACTAATCCATTTTGTGAATTTGCTCTATTTATTAACTTCTGCTCCTTCAGCTTTCAGCCATTATTAATATTAAGCTGTGATAGGGTCAGCTCCAAGTGCACCTTTAATGTCCACTCTTAGCCAGTAGTGACATGCTGAAAACCAGGTGATCTCTCCTCTTAAGGTTTCTTCTTGAATTTATCTTGAAGATATAGCCTGGGCTTTTACAAAATTGGAGAGTATCCCTGTCTTAGGCTTTTAAGAAAGACTTTTCTTCACTTCAGTGCCATCTGTATAGGCCAGAATTAGTGGATTCAGGCTGAATCTTTGCAACCTGTTATTCATTTTGGTCTTTTTGGAGTCTGACTTTTCAGCTGGAGTTGAAGACTAGAGCTCAGGACTTCCCTTGGAGTTGTCCTGGTAATTGAAAGGGCCTCCTCCATCTCTCTCATTCTCTGTTAATAAACAAAGGCACAACATGTGTTTTACGTCTATTGAACCATTGTCACAGTTATACAGTACTATCACAGATTCAGAGAGGAATGGGAGGGGAAAAGGAGTGTGATATTCGAACACCCGCCTCTCACTGATGATGAAGTGCAATTTTATTTGGGGGTTTGGGGTGATATCCTTTCTCCAGGTTCATCCCCAAAACCGTGAAGTCATAGGCACATACTCCCAATCAGAGGCAGCTTCACACAATTATCTTGTAACTTCTCACAATGAGTAGATCACAGGGACCGGTGTACCTGAGAACAGACAGTGTGATTAAGCACCAAGAAGTAGGCATTGTATGGCAGAAATCATGCACTAGAAATGCTTTCACATGTGGAATACACATAATGAAAGAAAACATGAATTTTCCCTGACAAATAGCATGAGCCTTCCCATGTATTCATCTGACAGACACTAGGTTAATTTCTACAGTGCAATGCAGTCCTGCAAACATGGATATAATAAGCGTCTTTACTTTTACAAATATGAGAAGTTAATTATATAATTATCATCTCATTCACTCAAACATTCTCAGCCATTATAAGGGAGAAATTACATGCAGTATATAGCATCACACATTCTGAAACATAACTGCCAAAGGTAACTCTCAAGAGCGATGTACAGTTTGGTTAAGAATGGTCATGATAGGCACTCAATGAATGTTCAGAGCGCACAAAGGTTTTGCCATATGCATTGAGCGTGGTTTACAGTCATAAGCATATGCAAATCATCAAATCAGACAGACAATAGACATGGTAAGAATGTTTCACTGCGGTAGACATGACAGGTTTTGAGTGGCAGTTTTAGAGTCACTGTACGAAGTCCTGTCTTCTTTTTACATTTTCTCAAGAAAATACTCGGCCATTCGTCTCTCTCTCACTTCATCAGGTTTACACATAACATATTAAATGATTTAGGTACCTGGAGTGCAGATGACCACCTCCCAAAGAATGCTTTTGGGCAAATTTTACCACTGCATCTTGAACATGTCCTTACGGGATGGAATCAAGGCTTCGACTGGCGGGCTAATTATGTATTAAGGAGCGTTACCAGCCCAAGGGTTACCCAATCAAATTGAGACCCCACCATTCATCTACCCTCTCTCGATCTAGAATCTACGATTCATTTTTAGTTAGGGTATCACGACGGCTTACGTGGTTAACTACTGAGTGTTGAGAAATGTAAATGGACTGGGGATGCGAACGTCTGAAGACATCATGCCACATAGCCTCCCCATAAAACTGTCATGGGTACAATGACTGATAGGTCAGGCGTTCACAGTTACCAGATCCTTTAAGTGGTGTCATCATTTACTCATCTCCCATTACTCCAACAAGAGCTGTGCATATGGAACCAATTGACTTTTCCTTTTAAAAAAAAATCTGCTCCAATATTCATCAGTCATGAATTTGGTGGCATCTGCAAAGACCATGAAGTTAGTCCTGCATGAAGTTCCATTTAGTCACTGGAAGTATGAAGAGTTATGACCACACCTATCAGTGAACTGCTCTCCAACTCATTTCTGACAATGCTCCACAGTCAATCTCCATGCTATTTTTCCTGTCTATGATGAATGATCTCTCAGAGTCCCACACTTTCAAAGCATGAGTACCCTTGAGATTCATTATGAGAAGTAATGGCTTTGCAATTAAACCAACTTCTGTATGTCTGATGAGAGTGGTATAATTCCATATGTCTCTCACTCATTTATCTTTATCAGAACTTCATTCTTCCCTTCGCCTCTGGAGAATGATAATCCTGTGAGAGTGTATTTAACTGAACACTTTCTCCAACAGTAATCTTGGCATTTGGAACTGGGTTAAAATGTTTGATCATCACCGGAGCAAAAACAATCACTTCCGGGTGAACTGTATAGCAGCCGCTGCAGAACTTAAGACTAAAATCTACTAAGTGCAGATTTGGTTAGCGTTGGACACAGGGTCTACCTTTCCAATAAGCCTCTTGTGTTTGCAGATGGTAGCAATTTCCCATTATATTTCCTTGACTTATTTCTGTAGTCTTACCATAGATTTAGAGGTGCACTTATTGGTTGAGATTTCCTCATTCCGTTAGGCCTCTATTTTGTTTTGTTGTGAGAAGTGACAGCATTTTCTCTCCTTAGTTGCTAGATAGTTACAATAGTGAACAATCTCATTTCAGACTTGTCCGTGGATTGGCCACTCAGCGTCCATCTTGTGTAAGCTGTTTCCAACGTAGCAACTGATTTTGTAGATGTAGTTATACTAACATCCACTAAGCTAGAATCCCAGGTGGAATTTCCAACTTGTTTTCTTCAGCTATGCTCTAGCTAAGTGCTTTTGAGTGGCTGGGAAAGTATCCGTTCTTTCTCTCCCACATGAGCATAACGTTTACTTTTGGCGAATTGGGCGAATCCTCTCATCACAGAGAAGTTCGTCATTATCACAGCCACCTTTGAAGGTGTGTGATTATGTGGGTTAGCTTCTTAGTTACCAATATTGACTGGAACTTTGGAAGCCAATTTTACTGACTTTGAGGATAGGACTGGCCAGGTCTTGTGGATATACCTCGCATCTCAGTAATAATATAAGATTCCACTGCGGAATGCATTGTTCTTATTATATAAAGAGTCGACTGCTGAATTGCAGGGATCTTTATCTTGAAAGGAATCAGCTGTTTAAGAACAGTGATCTTTCGTTAGTCCACTTTCGCAGACATTGTGTATAGAGTGTCACTGCTGGAGTTGCAGTGAGCTCTACCATATAAGAGTTAACTGTTTAAGAACAGTAATCCTTATTAGTCCATTCCATCACAGACTTTGCTCTTGTCTAGAACCGAGCTACATTCCTACCATTTTCTTCGGCAGAAATATCTTCCCATTGAGAATGAAAAAGGAGAAAGACATCAGTTTTTCCAACTTTGTCCTTCCTTTAATCTCCACCATTTTCCAGGCAGAAATGCTTTCTCAACTGAGGATGAATTGACGGCAGACGTCTGAGATGGATCCTGTTTTATCTCTTCATGAAATTTTTCAGGTTGTCCACGTTATGCTCCTAGTCGTATGATACGCCAATGACATCAGGTTGGTTATCCATCGTTTCCTGGACACATACTTTTGAGTACGCTCTCCACTTCCATATGAATGGCTAGGGGTCCAGTTATTTTGATGGCCTTCCTGGAGATTCAATGAGTTCACTCCTAGTGACTTGGATCCTAGTACACCAGAGATCACACCATCGAACAATAAACTAATGTCTTATAGACACCAGACTGTGGTCGGGTCATGAGTGACTGACCATGACATCAGGTAGAATCTTCCCTTCATCTCGTCCATTACGTATCAAGTACGCTTAAGAATACCACTAAATCAGGAATGGCAAGTGACTGAGTTGATAAGGATGTTTTCTCCTGGAGATTCAATTGTGCTCACTTTCTCAGCAGCTTGATCAGGGCTACCGACAAGATTACACAACTGAAGAATAAACCCAACGTCGAATTGACACTGGACATTAGCCGGTACGAATACTGACTATGCTGAGAGAGATGGTTAGTGAGGTGTCTTAATGGTTGCCCAATTTTTCCATCAGGGTTCACACTCTCTGCTCTCAGTGTTGCCAACATGTTATGGGGACTGAGGAACTGAGTACCCACTATATGATGTGATGCAGTGATATTAAAATGTAAATACACCAATTCCCCTTTCTCCCATGCTAGCCAATAAGTTAGAAAATGGAGTAGGCCCCCTATTAATTCCCTGGATAAAGTGTCTTAATTTATCTCAAGAAAAATCAAATTTATCCTGAAATTAGCTGTCTATGTTATTTAAAAATAATTTGTGTCTTCTGGATCTCAGGTACCTTTGATACTCATAGTGAACACAGTATGCACAAAATCAAACAACATCATTGACAGTCTATTACATCAGCCCATCTTGAAACACAACATTATCATGGGTATATCAAACATGTTGACCCATAAGATAATTAACATTTTTGTTCAACTACATTGTACAATGTGACATTTGTGAACAGTGATACATGCAATATTACCACCATTGATGAAACAACCACCACCCGAGATTTACTTGTGGGTTTAAACATCTGGACCTTTTGTCCACATTTATGTGACGAGATCCATTAACCACATCATAAAACTCTAAGCAATAGGTTTAATTTTGCGAGAGGTTACTCCCTGATTCTAATACAAACATAGATATCCTCCACAGGAGTCCCAGACAAGGTATACCCATAGTTTACATCCCGAGTCGCCAGACCTCGTTATGTGAATCCCATAAAAGGTATTCCCAGGGTTCAATTAGTGCATAGAGCACTCAATATGTGATTACCTTGAGGGGTGTTCCCAGGGTTCTAATTGCCTATATTAGTCCACAATATGTGATCCCCTTTTGCAGGTTATTCCCGGGGTCCAGTCGCGGATACGGGTCCACAACATGTGATCACCTTTAGGGGTGTTCCCGGGGTTCAATCGCGGATATGAGGCCCCAACATGTGAGCACCTTTAGGGGTGTTCCCGGGGTTCAATCGCGGATACGAACCTCCAACATGTGAGGTTTTTTTGTGGGTTTATAGAGAATTACAGAAGTTCCAATGAGTGAAGTTCTATAAAGTATATCTCTCTATAAAAGATACAGGTTAGTAACAGCAAGTGTTGTCTAGAGGTATTGATAATCATTCTCGCATAACCCTTGTAGAGAAACCATTCAGAATTTTGGCTCACCGAGTACCCCCACTGTGAGAAATTAGACCTAAGTTAAGTTCTACACAGAATTATTTATAGATGATTTCTCTTCTAGGCCATATATATGTATATAGAGATCTTGGCAGTTAGCCACAGTAACCGATGAAAGCAGTTCTCTCATCTTCCAGCTGACTGTGCTCTGGTCGCCAACCTCATTTTTGATCTCATTACTTATTTCAAGTGACACAAGACACTTGGACAAATGATCACATTGACAATTGTACCATTGTAGTGAACATAAACAACAACAACTGTATTTTACACTGGTTGAACAAGACAACATGAGAAGATCTTGACAACAGTTGGACAAACATTCACAAAGAATGATCACACCAACAGGTTAGACAAGTCATACATCATGGAAGATACTTGACAACAACCACACAGACTTTCACAATCTCTGTAACCAACAGTAACAGCAGAGTAACAGTCACCATGAAGATGCTTGACACCAGTTGGACATTTCTTTCTCAACAATGTACAAGACAATCACAGAGACATGTATCTCAAAAACTGTTTTCTTACTACTAATCATTTATTAATGTTTGATGAGGTCAAGTGAAGACTCAGGCTTCATATTCTGCCAACAATTTACATCTCAAATATGTTTATATGCAAATTATAGTGACATTATCTATGAAAACCCAAACACCTCACTCAATATCCCCACAGAAACATCAATCTAAATAAACCCTCCTCCTTCACATATCTACACCATGGGTTATCCTACACCACAACACTTTAATCATGCTATCACTTTTCCAACCGTCAAATGAGGAAAACACATGATAAACCTATAGCCGGGCACAAGTATAGGGAGACACTGCTATACTGATCCGTGTACCGTCTTTTAGCACCAATGAAGGTGTTGGGAATGTCTCAGGTTTCAGCTTTCCCCATAATGTTTTTACAGTTTAGGCTATTCCCTACTTTGACTAGTCCGAAGCAAGTGACAAACATGTCCTTCCGAAGGGTGAGTAGACTTCGCAAAGTTGATAATTTGGGATTAGTTTTACTTTTCCAGCAGAGGAAGATCTAAAAACTATGATGTCCCATCATTCTTCTCTGCCAGTCTATCTCCCACAACAGGTTCTGATGTAACTGAATCACCACACCTAATTATCACTAATCCATTTTGTGAATTTGCTCTATTTATTAACTTCTGCTCCTTCAGCTTTCAGCCATTATTAATATTAAGCTGTGATAGGGTCAGCTCCAAGTGCACCTTTAATGTCCACTCTTAGCCAGTAGTGACATGCTGAAAACCAGGTGATCTCTCCTCTTAAGGTTTCTTCTTGAATATATCTTGAAGATATAGCCTGGGCTTTTACAAAATTGGAGAGTATCCCTGTCTTAGGCTTTTAAGAAAGACTTTTCTTCAGTGCCATCTGTATAGGCCAGAATTAGTGGATTCAGGCTGAATCTTTGCAACCTGTTATTCATTTTGGTCTTTTTGGAGTCTGACTTTTCAGCTGGAGTTGAAGACTAGAGCTCAGGACTTCCCTTAGAGTTGTCCTGGTAATTGAAAGGGCCTCCTCCATCTCTCTCATTCTCTGTTAATAAACAAAGGCACAACATGTGTTTTACATCTATTGAACCATTGTCACAGTTATACAGTACTATCACAGATTCAGAGAGGAATGGGAGGGGAAAAGGAGTGTGATATTCGAACACCCGCCTCTCACTGATGATGAAGTGCAATTTTATTTGGGGGTTTGGGGTGATATCCTTTCTCCAGGTTCATCCCCAAAACCGTGAAGTCATAGGCACATACTCCCAATCAGAGGCAGCTTCACACAATTATCTTGTAACTTCTCACAATGAGTAGATCACAGGGACCGGTGTACCATGATAACAGACAGTGTGATTAAGCACCAAGAAGTAGGCATTGTATGGCAGAAATCATGCACTAGAAATGCTTTCACATGTGGAATACACATAATGAAAGAAAACATGAATTTTCCCTGACAAATAGCATGAGCCTTCCCATGTATTCATCTGACAGACACTAGGTTAATTTCTACAGTGCAATGCAGTCCTGCAAACATGGATATAATAAGCGTCTTTACTTTTACAAATATGAGAAGTTAATTATATAATTATCATCTCATTCACTCAAACATTCTCAGCCATTATAAGGGAGAAATTACATGCAGTATATAGCATCACACATTCTGAAACATAACTGCCAAAGGTAACTCTCAAGAGCGATGTACAGTTTGGTTAAGAATGGTCATGATAGGCACTCAATGAATGTTCAGAGCGCACAAAGGTTTTGCCATATGCATTGAGCGTGGTTTACAGTCATAAGCATATGCAAATCATCAAATCAGACAGACAATAGACATGGTAAGAATGTTTCACTGCGGTAGACATGACAGGTTTTGAGCGGCAGTTTTAGAGTCACTGTACGAAGTCCTGTCTTCTTTTTACATTTTCTCAAGAAAATACTCGGCCATTCGTCTCTCTCTCACTTCATCAGGTTTACACATAACATATTAAATGATTTAGGTACCTGGAGTGCAGATGACCACCTCCCAAAGAATGCTTTTGGGCAAATTTTACCACTGCATCTTGAACATGTCCTTACGGGATGGAATCAAGGCTTCGACTGGCGGGCTAATTATGTATTAAGGAGCGTTACCAGCCCAAGGGTTACCCAATCAAATTGAGACCCCACCATTCATCTACCCTCTCTCGATCTAGAATCTACGATTCTATTTTTAGTTAGGGTATCACGACGGCTTACGTGGTTAACTACTGAGTGTTGAGAAATGTAAATGGACTGGGGATGCGAACGTCTGAAGACATCATGCCACAACCATCAACAAATAAGCATCAATATACATGATGTCAACAAGTGTGAAAACATGGTAAACAATTGAATGTTGTACATGTTATGTGTGGTGATAGTGAAATCAACATTTATGTATCAGTTCCTGAAACTGAGTGTTGTGTGTTCCAAAAAAGAAAGGTACCCTTGTGGTGGGAGATTTGGATAAGCCTGGGTCCATTGACTTATGGATCCACTCCAGTTCTGCCCATGACCAAGTCTTCTTCCATCTCAAGTGTGGGTCATCTCTTTCTCTCTCTGGGATCTGGTTTGGTTGGTTGGTCAGTTGGTTGCCAGCTGGTTGGTTGTGGGTTGCCAACTGGGTTGCCACCAAGATTCACTGTGTAAAATTCACATAAACATATACAATCCTATCAATGCAATATTCTAGAAGTAGGTCAGAAGAACCCTAAATTCCTGAAGTAGGAACTAGTTCTGCTCCCTCCTCTTTTTTTCTCTAATCTAGTGTTGGGTTAATTTGGGGTGGTCAGAGTTTATCACACTGTGTTCGCCTTGTATCAACTGGTTCCTGCTGTATGTAAGTTCTCATTTGACCTGGGGTCAGTGAAACGTGTACAGTAAGACAGTGACAAGATTGAGGAAGTGGCAAGATGCATGTAAATAAATGACATACATTTATAACATTTCTATCACTCAATTGTGTTTGTAGTGTGTATAAATAATTCTCTGTGTTTTCCCAATTAACCAACTTCTTCTTCTTCTGTGTATAATAACTCCTTTCCCATTATCTGTTGTTGTTGTGTTGAGTGTTGGGTGGTGTGGTGTTGAGTGTTGGGTGGTGTGGGGTTGTGTTTTTAAGTTGTGTTGAGTAATGAGTTAAGTTAACTTCTGGTGGTGGAGTTCCGTGAAGCACAACTTTCTCATGTAATGCAGTTCATGTGTGCCCTTATCTGATTAAATTGTGACACAAATATAAATATTTATTCCATCAAACCCTATTTATTCAATAAATGAAGCAGAAAGGAAAGATTGATTTCTCTTTCAGCCTTCTAGATTGTAAATAGGCATAGATAAGTCTGTTTTGGAACGAGGCACTTGTTCTAGTACACGAACTGTCATCTTAGCTGTAGATAGTGATAGCAATTTAAGCAGTGTTTCTGCTGAAATGCACAAGATTGCTTTAGAATCATCACTTCGTACAGTTGTCTAGAATAGAATGTAGTATTATTATGCACTTCTTAAAGTTAATAATTATCTTTAAGAATATCAGAGATTGCAGTATTCGAAAAGAGTAATAGATTGTCAGTTGCCCGGGAAACGGCTTTGCGTCGTCAGAATGGAACAGTCAAACATTTTTCACTTCAGAGGTTTTAATTTATAATAATATATTTCAATTGACATTACAAACACTGGATACCATTCCTGGGCCTTTGATACATCTGGTCATCAGTTCAATCTAAGGACTAACAAGCTCACCTGGGATCCAGACATTCTGCCTTCCCTATTTGAAAATGTGGTCACACAAGCTTTCACGTCTGTTCATCAGGCATGTTTTAGGAAGAGTGCGCGATTAACATAATCTATACAGGCGTTGCGCGCGGAAGCGGTGTCACATGTCTGTTTTGTCCAATGGTCTCCTGAATTTGGGCTGATGAAATGTTTCCTAGAATTGACGTCATCTTCTGTCAATTGTTCAAGTTTCAGTTTGATGTGATGTTAATTTTGCAGTTCTGGTTTCAGTTTGCTCCTGTAGTCAATTGTTATATATTGTCCCCTTTTCTTGGCTTGAATTCTTGTCAACTGAATAATGGTGGTTAGCAATTATGCCACACTTGCCTCTTTTTATTTTTTTCATCAACTCTCTTTTCATTCCGAGTTTTTCTAGATCTTCGGTATTTGATTGTTTTTGTTTCCATTTAATATGACATATTCTTCTTATATCCACATCTCAGGGGCCTCTTTTCGACTTTCTAATTGCTTGTTAAATGTCCAGGCATAGTGCCATATACTAGTACAGAATACGTCACATTTGACCATTCTCATGTTTAATGCGTTGTTATTCTCTCTAAATGTTAATACTGATGTCATGCTGCTTGAAGCATTTTTGGCCGTTAATATTATCTATGTGATTTCTGTTTTACTTCTGCCATCATCTGTTATTACATTTCCAAGATAGGAGAAATTGTTACTTGTTCTAGTATTTCCCCGTTTACTGTGATGTTCATTGATGACCTTTCCTTTCCACTGCTAATTATCATAGTTTTCGTTTTTTGGATGTTAATACCTAAGCCACATTCTGCACTATGGCTGTTTACTTGTTCCACTATTTTTTGTAACTCTTGCTCGCTTTCTGTTAGTAACATTGTATCGTCAGCATACATAAGATTGTTTATGATTCTTCCACTGAAGTTAAGTCAAGACAGTACGACTTGTTTACAAATTCTTTCTGTGTATAGATATTGATATGGAGATTATATTTCAAGATATTAGTTCATTCATTCAGTAGCATGTCCTTTGCAGAACCTCGCTCCCATAACAACCTTCTGGAAAACTTCTCGATCACAAGCAAGATGTCCCGCGTCTGATACACCCATCTGGAGATCATCCGCCACATCCTGAACCCATCTTCTCTTTGGCCTTCCTCTTCCTCTCTTCCCAGGCATATACCCTTCCATTATTGTTCTCTCCAAACTGTCGTGACGTTTCAAGTGACCAAAATACTTCAATTTTCTTTGTTTTATCGTCTTTAATACCCATCCCTCCTCAATATTCAACTCTTGAAGTATGGATGCATTTGTTCTTTTCTTTACCCAAGATATTCTTAGAACTCGTCTATAACATTTATATTCAAAATATGTTATATTATATTTATTATGTTCAGCTTGTTTAGTAAGTGTCCAGGCGTATGTTGCAATGGGAGAGATGCATACTCTTAAAAATCTAATTTTTGTAGTTCTGTCTGTCCCACACCATAATTTATTCATCTGTTTTAGTCTTTGAAGAGCAATGGATAGTCGCCGTTTAATTTCGTTCATTGTGTCACCATTATTCGTAATCAATGACCCAAGATATTCAAAATTTTCCACCACCTCCAATTTTCTCCCATTAATGTATATTTCTTTCTCCATAGTAGTTTTATCTGTATGCATTATCTTAGTTTTTGCTATGTTAAGATATAAGTTGTGATTTTCACTATTCAATTGTGTTGAGGCTATTAGGTTTTCTATGCCATTCTGTGTTGTGGATAGTAATACTGTATCATCAGCATAAAGAATCTCTGGTATGTCATGACCGCCGATATTTAGGGCATCATATGGCTCCCTGTTTATATCATCTCTTACATTTCACATTATATTTTCGGCATACAGGTTAAACAAATAGGGTGACAGCACGCAGCCCTGACTGACTCCTTGCTTGATGTCAAACCAATCTGATGTCTCGCCATCTATTCTAACTGCTGCTTGTTGGTCTAGATATAGCATTTTTATGAGATGTACTACATGTGAAGGAAAGCCCATATTCCTCATGATTTCCCAAAGTGCTCTGCCTACACCGCTCAGTTTGACTTAAACGTTGACTTCTCGTCCTTGTCTTGTGGACGTAAATTACAAGTACCTCAGAATTAGGAGTGGGTTCGCCTGATGGCGAAGGACACAGGTACTAAAGAACTTTTCCCACACGCAAAAATCAGTTCAGTGTGGACTAAGATCGAGTTCAGAGTGAGATAATGAATACCACAAATTAAACAAGGAATCGCGGACTAGCTGCCTGCCGACCCGGTGAGCGTGAGTTCTGGCCTGCCGACCCGCTGGGCATGAGTTCTGGCCTGCCGACCCGGTGGGCACGAGCTCTGGCCTGGCTAGGCACGAGTTCTGGCCTGCCGAGCCGGTGGGCACGAGCTCTGGCCTGGCTAGGCACGAGTTCTGGCCTGCCGAGCCGCTGGGCGTGAGTTCTGGCCTGCCGAGCCGCTGGGCATGAGTTCTGGCCTGCCGACCCGCTGGGCGTGAGTTCTGGCCTGCCGAGCCGCTGGGCGTGAGTTCTGGCCTGCCGACCCGCTGGGCGTGAGTTCTGGCCTGCCGAGCCGGTGGGCGTGAGTTCTGGCCTGCCGACCCGCTGGGCGTGAGTTCTGGCCTGCCGAGCCGGTGGGCGTGAGTTCTGGCCTGCCGACCCGCTGGGCGTGAGTTCTGGCCTGCCGAGCCGGTTGGCGTGAGTTCTGGCCTGCCGACCCGCTGGGCATGAGTTCTGGCCTGCCGAGCCGCTGGGCGTGAGTTCTGGCCTGCCGAGCCGCTGGGCGTGAGTTCTGGCCTGCCGACCCGCTGGGCATGAGTTCTGGCCTGCCGACCCGCTGGGCATGAGTTCTGGCCTGCCGAGCCGGTGGGCGTGAGTTCTGGCCTGCCGACCCGCTGGGCGTGAGTTCTGGCCTGCCGAGCCGGTGGGCGTGAGTTCTGGCCTGCCGAGCCGCTGGGCGTGAGTTCTGGCCTGCCGAGCCGGTGGGCGTGAGTTCTGGCCTGCCGAGCCGGTTGCCGTGAGTTCTGGCCTGCCGACCCGCTGGGCGTGAGTTCGAGGCGGATTTTGAAACTTGACATGGTCCCCCAATCTGTGTAACAGGAAATGTCTTGGGAAGGTGAAGATTGATGTGGTACTGACTATCTTCACCCACCGAGTGATGATTGATGTGTACACGTGTGATACTGACTATATCATACAGCGTACTGATTGATCGGTACACATGTTCTATTGACTGTCTTCACGCACTGAGTGCTGATTGATCTGTAAACATGTGATACTGACTACCTCACAAAAGGAGTGCTGATTGATCTGTACACATGTGATACTGACTACATCACACACCGATTGCTGATTGATCTTTACACATGTGGTACTGACTACATCACACACAGAGTGCTGATTGATCTGTACACATGTGGTATTGACTACACCACACATCGAGTGCTGATTGATCTGTGCACATGTGGTACTGACTACACCACACATCGAGTGCTGATTGATCTGTACACATACTGACTACACCACACATCGAGTGCTGATTGATCTGTACACATGTGGTACTGACTACACCACACATCGAGTGCTGATTGATCTGTACACATGTGGTACTGACTACACCACACACAGAGTGCTGATTGATCTGTGCACATACTGACTACATCACACACAGAGTGCTGATTGATCTGTGCACATACTGACTACACCACACACAGAGTGCTGATTGATCTTTACACATGTGGTACTGACTACATCACACACAGAGTGCTGATTGATCTGTACACATGTGGTATTGACTACACCACACACAGAGTGCTGATTGATCTGTGCACATGTGGTACTGACTACACCACACACAGAGTGCTGATTGATCTGTGCACATACTGACTACACCACACATCGAGTGCTGATTGATCTGTACACATGTGGTACTGACTACACCACACATCGAGTGCTGATTGATCTGTACACATGTGGTACTGACTACACCACACATCGAGTGCTGATTGATCTGTACACATGTGGTACTGACTACACCACACATCGAGTGCTGATTGATCTGTACACATGTGGTACTGACTACACCACACACAGAGTGCTGATTGATCTGTGCACATACTGACTACATCACACACAGAGTGCTGATTGATCTTTACACATGTGGTACTGACTACATCACACACAGAGTGCTGATTGATCTGTACACATGTGGTATTGACTACACCACACACAGAGTGCTGATTGATCTGTACACATGTGGTATTGACTACACCACACACAGAGTGCTGATTGATCTGTACACATGTGGTACTGACTACACCACACATCGAGTGCTGATTGATCTGTACACATACTGACTACACCACACATCGAGTGCTGATTGATCTGTACACATGTGGTACTGACTACACCACACACAGAGTGCTGATTGATCTGTGCACATACTGACTACATCACACACAGAGTGCTGATTGATCTGTACACATACTGACTACACCACACATCGAGTGCTGATTGATCTTTACACATACTGACTACACCACACATCGAGTGCTGATTGATCTGTACACATACTGACTACACCACACATCGAGTGCTGATTGATCTGTACACATACTGACTACACCACACACAGAGTGCTAATTGATCTGTGCACATGTGGTACTGACTACACCACACACAGAGTGCTGATTGATCTGTACACATGTGGTACTGACTACATCACACCGAGTGCTGATTGATCTGTGCACATGTGGTACTGACTACATCACACCGAGTGCTGATTGATCTGTACACATATGATACTGACTGCATACATCACATACCGAGTGCTGATTTATCTGTACACATAGAGTCTAGCACCATATACCCATTGAGCGTCAAGTTGTGTGGAAGTGTCCTTGACTTTACTCACAGCTTCCTGCAGACATGACTATTCCCTGCAACAGTTAACTAAAGCATTGTGTTGTGGAAGTGTCCTTGACTTTACTGACAGCTTCCTGCAGACATGACTATTCCCTGCAACAGTTAACTAAAGCATTGTGTCGTCTAATTAGACACTGTTATTGTTCAGAATATGCGAGAATCATTTGTAAATCTGGCCCCATCAAATCTGCTCGCTTATGTTACCATACTGGTTATTAAATGCAATATTTGCAATCAAATATTTCATAATTTTTGCATGTTTCAAGACAATTAAAACCACAGACGTGAATTACGAAATATTTGATTTTACATAGTGAAATTTAATCAGAACTTGAAAGTATAATGTAGACCGTTACAAGAAGTTGACATATGAGTGTGTGCCGAATTGGCCCTCATCAACACCAACAAAATAGTCATTAAAGAGGAATTCGATTTTCTGCTGACGAAATCCATGATTAGGCTGTGGGCGGTCATTTAACAACGCACGCCAGGCTTTGCACAGAATGAATATCGTGAATGAAGTCTCTGTGGACGGTTTTTGCTCTGCCGCCTTAATCATGCATGTATCTTTGAGCAGGATAGTTGGGCAGAGTAATTAGCGGCCATCATTGTGGAGGGAATGTATAGAGTAATTGTCAATCTGTAAACCTGTATAATTGGAGTTCAAGCTGCCTTAATGTAGACTTTATATAATTGAAGTTCTAGCTGCCTTAATGTAGTCTTCAGTACAGGCTTCAGCATTTTCTGTAATCACAACACGCTGACATGGAAACAAACACCAATTTGTTACAATGCTACTTGTTAGACGACTGCACAACGACAATTTTTTACAGTTGAAGTTGTTAGACACGATATGACAGGTAATTAATTTGTTTCATTGTCTGTAGTTAGACAAGATATGATAGCACACAATACTTTAATTCACTTGACATTGATAGACAACAAATGACAGCACACAATAATTTCTTTCAGTTGAAATTATTAGACAACAGCTGACAGCACACAATAATGTGTTTGAGTTGAAATTGTTAGAAAACATATGACAGCACACAATAAGCAGTTGAAATCAGAGAGGAACGGCTGGCCGAGTGGCTAAAATGCTGGGTTCTCCTTTGGGAGACCCGGGTTCGAATCCTCAATAAGGCATGGATATGTTTCTGTAGGACACAGTTCGCGGCGACTGCACTAGCCAGGCGCCTTAATTCCTCAAGACCTCCCTCCTCTACCCTGTCCGTCAACTCACGGTACTATATGCAGTAGATGACAGATGTTAAACAACAGATGACTGCACACAACAATTTGTTACAGTTTTACTTAATGGTCAACATGTGACAGCATACATCAGTATGTTTCAATGTCACACAAAAGTCAACAAATGACTGCACACTACGATTGTATTCAGTGCCGACTGTTAGACAGCAGGGAGCACATTAACATCAAATGAATAATCCCTGAAAACATCACCAGAGAATCTGTTTTCACTTTCCAGAAAGTCCAACAATTATTTCTAACACTACCATCAGTTATGTCCTACCATATACCCCTATCATTTTTTAAGCGACTAAATTTACGAATCGACACCACAGCGCTCGAGACATTCCCACACGTGCTCAATCCTCGTCTTTAAATGTCACGGAAGAGTTCCGATGCTGAATGAGTCTGTCTGTCTGTCTGTCTGTCTGTACACATTGTATTATTCATTCACCAGATTCTGATGTTGTGTTACGTCATTATCCTGTACCGTTCCGTCATTACGGGTCAACAAACAGGGACAGTAGAAGTGGAAGCATCTGACTACTACCCGGCGGCACAGGTACGCGTGTTGTCATGTGACGATCGTTAGGTGCCCTCAGTGTACATGAATTCATGTCGTGTACACATGCAGACATAACACAGAATAACCACAGCAATTCCATTGTCAACTTTAGCCAACTGAACATCAATTTCACGTCTATTCACAAGAAAAGAAATAACATTATCTGTAATAATAAATGTTTTGGAAATAGACAAACCAAATATCAATATGAAAGTTTGAAATTGACGAATGGAAATATCTCCACAGACATATTTGTGTGGAACAGTGGCAGGTGGTGTATGTGTTAGGTCAGTCACATCACGTGGAACAGTGGCAGGTGGTGTATGTGTTAGGTCAGGTATATCACGTGGAACAGTGCCAGGTGGTGTATGTGTTAGGTCAGGTATATCACGTGGAACAGTGGCTGGTGGTGTATGTGTTAGGTCAGGTATATCACGTGGAACAGTGGCTGGTGGTGTATGTGTTAGGTCAGGTATATCACGTGGAACAGTGGCTGGTGGTGTATGTGTTAGGTCAGTCACATCACGTGGAACAGTGGCTGGTGGTGTATGTGTTAGGTCAGGTATATCACGTGTAACAGTGGCTGGTGGTGTATGTGTTAGGTCAGTCACATCACGTGGAACAGTGGCTGGTGGTGTATGTGTTAGGTCAGTCACATCACGTGGAACAGTGGCAGGTGGTGTATGTGTTAGGTCAGGTATATCACGTGGAACAGTGGCTGGTGGTGTATGTGTTAGGTCAGTCACATCACGTGGAACAGTGGCAGGTGGTGTATGTGTTAGGTCAGGTATATCACGTGGAACAGTGGCTGGTGGTGTATGTGTTAGGTCAGTCACATCACGTGGAACAGTGGCTGGTGGTGTATGTGTTAGGTCAGTCACATCACGTGGAACAGTGGCAGGTGGTGTATGTGTTAGGTCAGGTATATCACGTGGAACAGTGGCTGGTGGTGTATGTGTTAGGTCAGTCACATCACGTGGAACAGTGGCTGGTGGTGTATGTGTTAGGTCAGTCACATCACGTGGAACAGTGGCTGGTGGTGTATGTGTTAGGTCAGTCACATCACGTGGAACAGTGGCAGGTGGTGTATGTGTTAGGTCAGGTATATCACGTGGAACAGTGGCAGGTGGTGTATGTGTTAGGTCAGGTATATCACGTGGAACAGTGGCTGGTTCTGTATGTGTTAGGTCAGGTATATCACGTGGAACAGTGGCTGGTGGTGTATGTGTTAGGTCAGTCACATCACGTGGAACAGTGGCTGGTGGTGTATGTGTTAGGTCAGTCACATCACGTGGAACAGTGGCTGGTGGTGTATGTGTTAGGTCAGTCACATCACGTGGAACAGTGGCTGGTGGTGTATGTGTTAGGTCAGTCACATCACGTGGAACAGTGGCTGGTGGTGTATGTGTTAGGTCAGTCACATCACGTGGAACAGTGGCTGGTGGTGTATGTGTTAGGTCAGTCACATCACGTGGAACAGTGGCAGGTGGTGTATGTGTTAGGTCAGGTATATCACGTGGAACAGTGGCTGGTGGTGTATGTGTTAGGTCAGGTATATCACGTGGAACAGTGGCTGGTGGTGTATGTGTTAGGTCAGTCACATCACGTGGAACAGTGGCTGGTGGTGTATGTGTTAGGTCAGTCACATCACGTGGAACAGTGGCTGGTGGTGTATGTGTTAGGTCAGTCACATCACGTGGAACAGTGGCTGGTGGTGTATGTGTTAGGTCAGTCACATCACGTGGAACAGTGGCTGGTGGTGTATGTGTTAGGTCAGTCACATCACGTGGAACAGTGGCAGGTGGTGTATGTGTTAGGTCAGGTATATCACGTGGAACAGTGGCTGGTGGTGTATGTGTTAGGTCAGTCACATCACGTGGAACAGTGGCTGGTGGTGTATGTGTTAGGTCATTCACATCACGTGGAACAGTGGCAGGTGGTGTATGTGTTAGGTCAGGTATATCACGTGGAACAGTGGCAGGTGGTGTATGTGTTAGGTCAGTCACATCACGTGGAACAGTGGCTGGTGGTGTATGTGTTAGGTCAGTCACATCACGTGGAACAGTGGCAGGTGGTGTATGTGTTAGGTCAGTCACATCACGTGGAAGATAGAGCCGGATCAATGATTGGGGTCGAGCATGAACACATACTGAACATCCTGCCCCAGAATTATAGCTCCACGGTTGTTGTTGTTGTTGTTGTTGTTGTTATAACAGCATAGATCAACAATGCATACACGTGACATCATTTCTGAAAACAGACAGAACAGCCCAGATATAAGTTTGTGTATAAACAAACCCAGTGTGCAATTTATATAAGTTTCTATACATATAGAATTTCCCAAAATGCAGTGGTATCGATTGCGTCAACAAGTCAGAAATCCCGGGCCAATGTGGAAGATAGGATCTACAACAGAGGTTCCCACGGCCCGCGGGCCATTTGTGGCCCGCCAGATGTTAGTAAGTGGCACGCGAGACCTCGTTTTTTTTAAATAATATATTTTAATAATTTCAAAAAATGTACTCGGAGCTTCCCGTCCGCGTGCGATATTTTACTCTGCTCGTGGTTGTTATGTTCAGATATTATCGAATGCGCCTGTTCAGTTCGCAACCTTCAGCTGATCATACGATTTCATTCTGGCGACTATTGTCTGTCGAACAATTTGAACAATTGTGTTCATTCGCTCTGAGATACATTTGTCCTTTTGGTTCGACTTGCAGATGCGAGCAGTCATTTTCCGGAATGGCAGTTATAAAAAACAAGCTACGTTTCAGACTCACGGACAGTAACCTAGCTGCGCTTATGACTTTGGGCACAACAGATGTGTACCAAGACATTGATAAGCTGGCATCTTAACTTAAGTAACTGATTATAAAGAACAGTTACAATTGTAAATTAATTATATTAATAGCGATTTTCGAAACTGATTTAAAATTTATTGTTAAATTAACTTTTGATTTTAAACCAAAAAATGACAGCAGAGTAGTACTGACACTGAC
Organism: Cepaea hortensis; assembly: GCA_963921405.1. Lineage (NCBI taxonomy): Eukaryota > Metazoa > Mollusca > Gastropoda > Stylommatophora > Helicidae > Cepaea > Cepaea hortensis. Next base: position 29,093,433 of record OY992896.1, read on the forward strand.
TGTCTTTAAAGTTTTAGAATTTTGTTGACGACAGTTAAGAAAGATAAGAATGATATTGCACGAATTTTATAATTTTATAACGTTTTGGTCCGCTTAACTACCGAAAATAGTAGAAATGGCCCTCTGCTTGAAAAGCTTGGGAACCACTGATCTACAACTAGCGTGAGAGTATTGTCTAGCGTACTCGCGAAGTGGAAGAATGGAAATGATTGACAGCGCCAGGCATCATAAGGAAGAGTAGATCAAGGATTACTGTCATCTAGTGCCTGGCTTAGCCCAGATTTATCAAGTATGCAGAGCTTTGTATTAGCATCGAGCACACGCTATTGTTTATGAGCGGAAATAGTTGGAGGACATAAATAATGTCATCGGAGCGTAGATACAGAAAAGGGAGAATGTCACTGATAGGTATGAATAATACATACGATATACCTAAACATATCTGGAATGGAAATAGATCTATTGACTGAGATCATGACTGGACAAACAAAATGAATATAATGATCACCATATGACAGAGATATCAGTCAAATAACACACACACACACACACACACACACACACACACACACACACTCACGCACGCACGCACACACACACAAACACACACACACCCACCCCCCACACACACACACACACACACACACACACACACACACTTCACTGTTAAAGTACTTAATGAGAAGAGACAGCCTGGCCGGGTAAAGCTTGGACAAAAATGACCCATCGTGAATCCCAGTGAGCTCAAAGCACTCATCAAAATGCCATTTAAAATCTGTTGTAGCCAGATTCAGCCAGAAAGAGATTCTTGACATTTCGTGTGGTTAATGGTGTGTGTATTAGAAGCTTGAGTTGCCCAGCAACAGTTGCACACGTGACAGTAGTACATGGTGGTGGCAATAGTCAACGGACATGATAATAACGGACATGATAATAGTCAACGGACATGATAATAACGGACATGATAATAGTCAACGGACATGATAATAGTCAGCGGACATGATAATAGTCAACGGACATGATAATAGTCAACGGACATGATAATAGTCAACGGACATGATAATAGTCAGCGGACATGATAATAACGGACATGATAATAGTCAACGGACATGATAATAACGGACGTGAAATAGTCAACGGACATGATAATAACGGACGTGAAATAGTCAACGGACATGATAATAACGGACGTGAAATAGTCAACGGACATGATAATAACGGACGTGAAATAGTCAACGGACATGATAATAGTCAACAGACATGATAATAGTCAACGGACATGATAATAGTCAGCGGACATGATAATAGTCAGCGGACATGATAATAGTCATCAGACATGATAATAGTCAACGGACATGATAATAGTCAACGGACATGATAATAGTCAGCGGACATGATAATAGTCAGCGGACATGATAATATTCAGCGGACATGATAATAGTCAGCGGACATGATAATAGTCAGCGGACATGATAATAGTCAGCGGACATGATAATAGTCAGCGGACATGATAATAGTCAGCGGACATGATAATAGTCAACGGACATGATAATAGTCAGCGGACATGATAATAGTCAGCGGACATGATAATAGTCAGCGGACATGATAATAGTCAGCGGACATGATAATAGTCAGCGGACATGATAATAGTCAGCGGACATGATAATAGTCAACGGACATGATAATAGTCAGCGGACATGATAATAGTCAACGGACATGATAATAGTCAGCGGACATGATAATAGTCAACGGACATGATAATAGTCAACGGACATGATAATAGTCAGCGGACATGATAATAGTCAACGGACATGATAATAGTCAGCGGACATGATAATAGTCAGCGGACATGATAATAGTCAGCGGACATGATAATAGTCAGCGGACATGATAATAGTCAGCGGACATGATAATAGTCAGCGGACATGATAATAGTCAACGGACATGATAATAGTCAGCGGACATGATAATAGTCAGCGGACATGATAATAGTCAGCGGACATGATAATAGTCAGCGGACATGATAATAGTCAGCGGACATGATAATAGTCAGCGGACATGATAATAGTCAGCGGACATGATAATAGTCAGCGGACATGATAATAGTCAACGGACATGATAATAGTCAGCGGACATGATAATAGTCAGCGGACATGATAATAGTCAGCGGACATGATAATAGTCAACGGACATGATAATAGTCAGCGGACATGATAATAGTCAACGGACATGATAATAACGGACGTGAAATAGTCAACGGACATGATAATAGTCAACGGACATGATAATAGTCAACGGACATGATAATAGTCAACGGACATGATAATAGTCAACGGACATGATAATAGTCATCAGATATGATAATAGCCAACGGGTATGATAACTGTCAACGGGCATGATAATAGTCAGCTGATATGATAATAGCCAACATGTATGAAAACAGTCAACGGACATGATAATACTGAGCGAACAAGTTAATAGTCACAGGATATGATAACAGTAAACGCATATGATAATGGTCGTGAATATGATATTAGTCAATTATAATAGTCAATGGATTATAGTTAGCGAAGATGGTAATAGTCAATGGATAGGATAATTGTCAAGAGACATGATAATAATAACCGGAAAATATGACGATAAAAACGATATTATCTTGGACATTCACAGATATGCGGTTAGTGGAGTAATCAACTTGCTATTGTTAGGTTATGGAAAGCACTAGGAATACTGACAAGATACTCATTAGATACTCATATGATATTCCTGATATACTCGCACGATACTCACGAGTGCTGCACAGACAGGAAGCCTGCGATGGTACTACAAATAATACTGTAATCAGAAATGTAACGTTCAGAAGGATAACATGTCATGTACACAAATTCTTCGGACAAGCTTAGCAGATTCAAGACCATTCATTCATTCAGTAGCATGTCCTTTGCAGAACCTCGCTCCCATAACAACCTTCCGGAAAACCTCTCGATCATAAGCAAGATGTCTCGCGTCCGATACACCCATCTGGAGATCATCCGCCACATCCTGCACCCGTCTTCTCTTTGGCCTTCCTCTTCCTCTCTTCCCAGGCATATACCCCTCAATTATTGTTCTCTCCAAACTTTCGTGACGTTTCAAGTGACCAAAATATTTAATCTTTCTTTGTTTTATTGTCCTTAATAGCCAACCTTCTTCAATATTCAGCGCTTGAAGTATGGATGCATTTGTTCTTTTCTTTACCCAAGATATTCTTAGAACTCGTCTATAACATTTATATTCAAAGGCATTTATGCGCTGTTCAGCTTGTTTAGTAAGTGTCCAGGTCTCATAGGCTTATGTTGCAATGGGAAAGATGCATCTCATCTAATCTCATCATGTTCCTCTTGTGCCTTGCGATGTCGATGTGAAGTATAAACAGCGGGAGATTGCCCTCTTATAGGCTTCATGTGTCGATATTCCCATGGACTCTGGTATTCCCTGCGTCCATCGTTTACGTGGTCTGCCTCTTCCTCTGCTTCCCTGTGGTCTGTACATCATTGCTTGTTGTGGTATACTGTTAGTTGGTAACCTACTTGCATGGCCAAACCATTTGACTTGCTTCTGACGGCTTCTATGATTTTTTTCTTTCAGTATATCTGGTTCTAGCTCTTCGGTGGCGTCTGTGTCGGTTTCTTGAATTCCTGTGGCATCTGATGGGATATTGAGAAGTTGTTCGAAGTACCGTTTCCATCTTATTAGGATTTCTTTTTGTTCACTTATTGGTTCTCCATTTTCGCTGTTAATTATTTCAGATGGGTCAACGGATTCTCCTCTGGTTCTTATTGCACTTATCATTTTGTAGACGTTTCTAGTTTCCTCCTTGTGTTTTTATTAAGGATTTCACCACCCTCCTCCCAGTCTTTTTGTGTTTCACTCTTTACTATTCTATTCACATGTCTTCTCGCTATTCTGTATTCTATGTAATCGCATTCCTGGTTGCTCTTCGACCACTTTTTATAGTTTTTTTTTTTTTTTTTTTTTTTTTTTTTTTTTGTCTTTTACAGCTTTCTTTATTTCTGCGTTCCACCAACTTGTTATTTTTTTAATCCGTGTTTTGCGTTTTTTCGTGGTTCCACGTGTTACTTTTGCAGTAATTAAAATGCTTGATCTGAACATATCCCATTCTTCTTCCACTGTTTTTCTATCTATAGGTAATTTTACAAAGATTTCAGTTAGTTCTTTCTCATAATTTTCCCTCACTGCCTCGTCTTTGGGGGTGTTTTTTTTAAGTTTAAAAATGTTTTTCCTGGTCTTTGCTTTCTTCTACTGATGGCTCTTATTGTGGCAACGACTGCTTTGTGGTCTGTGTTTATGCTTAAGTTGGGCACTGCCCTTGCATCTACTATATTTCTCGTTCTGTTATTTCTTGTTTATATCAAATCAAGTTGGCTTTTAGTATCTAGGTCTTTCCATTTATACCAGGTGTATATTTGTGAGTCTTTGTGTTTGTAGAATGTGTTTGTTATAATGTTGGCTGCAATTCTCTATCAGTCTACTTCCGTTATCGTGTCTTTCATTATGCTGATCTCCAAATGCTCCCAGATGTTATTCTATGCCCACTCTGTTGTGTCCTAGTCTTGCATTGAAGTCTCCCATAACTATGATGTTGTCCTGCTTATCTATTTTATTTAGCACGTCATGGATGTCTTCGTAGAATTCCTCGCATTCTTGCTCATTATTGTTTGTATTACATGGTGCGTATATTTGTACATATGTTGTAATTGTTTGTTCTTTTATTTTTACTGTTATGATTCTTTCTAATATATATTTTATTTCTAGTATTCCTCTTGCTAGCCGTGGTTCAATGACTCTTTCCACACTGTGTCTTGCCCTTTCTTGCTGTTCCGCTCCAGAGTAGACAAACGTGTAGCTATGGTGGATTTCCTTGCATCCTTTCAACTTTATTCTGATGTCCGCTATTCCCATATAGTCCAACTTCCCTCTCTTCCATTGTTTGTATATGTTCTTCTTCTTTACTATAAAACCGCAGACGTTCATTGTGCCTATCTTTTACATCGCTGATTTATCTCATAGTCCATTAACATTGCCGGGTCTATATCCATTTGGGTCAGTCCGTTTATACTTCTTAGCTTTTCAACGAGCGGTATGAAGATCCCCTGCCGGCTTGCTAGGCCAGTCGCAGGTTTAGGACAAAAATCTGACCATAGGGAGTCCATCCCCTATAGCGAACCATAGAAATGGGTCAATGGGAAAGATGCATGCTCTTAACAATCTAATATTTGTAGTTCTATCTGTCCCACTCCATAACTTAATTCAGTTGTTTAAGTCTCTGAAGAGCAATTGAGAGTCGTCGTTTAATTTCTTTTCATTTTGTCGTTGTTGTTGGTAATCAATGACCCAAGATAATCAAAATTTTCCACCACCTCCAATTTTTCTTCATTAACATATATTTCTTTCTATGTTAAGATATACGTTGTGATTTTCACTGTTCAATTGGGTTGAGGTTATTAGGTTTTTTTTATACCATTCTGTGTTGTGGATAACAATACTGTATCATCAGCATATCGAATCTCTGGTATGTCATACCTCCAATATTTAGGGCATCATATAGCTCCCTCTTTATATCATCTCTTACATTTCTCATTATATTTTCGGCGTACAGGTTAAACAACTAGGGGGACAGCACACATCCTTGACGGACTCCTTGTTTGATGTCAAACCAATCTGATGTCTCGTCATCTATTCTAACCGCTGCTTGTTGGTCTAGATAGAGCATTTTTATGAGTTGTATTACATGTGGTGGAAAGCCCATATTCCTCATGATTTCTCAAAGTTGAAATGCCTTTGAATAATCCACAAAACATAAGAATATGTTTACATTAAATTCTCTGCACTTCTCTATTATTAAACGGATGTTGAGAATGTGATCTCTTGTTCCTCTTCCTTGTCTAAATCCAGCTTGAACCACGGTAATTTTTTCTTCCATTTTTTTACTATGTCTTCCCATTATGATCTTTAGAAGAGTTTTACTTGCATGACTCATCAGGGCAACAGTTGTATAGTAGGTGCATAATTTCAGGTTGCCCCCCTTTTCTTTTCTTTTTTGGTATTAGAACGAAGATAGTTCTCTTCCAATCTTCAAGACCGCAGTTGTTTAATAAATGAACTTTAGAAGTAACAATTGATACAAACCTCCTTTTCAAGTCATTAATTGTAATGGGTATGTTGTATGCGTGTGAAACATTGACAATTAACAGACAAGTTGAGAAACATGAATGATGGTGGAAATGTGGTATTTGAGAAAAATGCAAAGAATACCATAGACGGACAGAAAATCACATGAGACAGTCCTTCAAGAGACACATGAAAAGCGGAGATTGAGTGGAGAAATTAGACATAGACAGCTAAGATGTTCTGGACATGCTATGAGGAGAAATATATACATACAAGTATATACATACAAATATATACATACAAGTATATACATACAAATATATACATACACATATATACATACAAGTATATACATACAAATATATACATACAAATATATACATACAAATATATACATACAAATATATACATACAAATATATACAAACAAATATATATATACAAGTATATACATACAAATATATACATACAAATATATACATACAAGTATATACATACACATATATACATACAAATATATACATACAAATATATACATAGAAATATATACATACAAGTATATACATACAAATATATACATACAAGTATATACATACAAATATATACATACAAGTATATACATACAAATATATACATACAAGTATATACATACAAATATATACATACAAGTATATACATACAAATATATACATACAAGTATATACATACAAATATATACATACAAGTATATACATACAAGTATATACATACAAATATATACATACAAGTATATACATACAAATATATACATACAAGTATATACATACAAATATATACATACAAGTATATACATACAAATATATACATACAAGTATATACATACAAATATATACATACAAGTATATACATACAAATATATACATACAAGTATATACATACAAGTATATACATACAAATATATACATACAAATATATACATACAAATATATGCATACAAATATATACCTACAAATATATACATACAAGTATATACTTACACATATATACATACAAGTATATACATACAAATATATACATACAAGTATATACATACATATATATATATACATAGAAGTATATACATACAAATATATACATACAAGTATATACATACAAATATATACATACAAATATATACATACAAGTATATACATACAAGTATATACATACAAATATATACATACAAGTATATACATACAAATATATACATACAAATATATACATACAAGTATATACATACAAATATATACATACAAGTATATACATAGAAATATATACATACAAATATATACATACAAGTATATACATACAAATATATACATACAAATATATACATACAAGTATATACATACAAGTATATACATACAAGTATATACATACAAGTATATACATACAAATATATACATACAAATATATACATACAAGTATATACATACAAATATTTACATACAAATATATACATACAAATATATACATACAAATATATACATACAAGTATATACATACAAATATATACATACAAGTATATACATACAAATATATACATACAAATATATACATACAAATATATACATACAAATATATACATACAAGTATATACATACAAATATATACATACAAGTATATACATACAAATATATACATACAAGCATATACATACAAATATATACATACAAGTATATACATACAAATATATACATACAAGTATATACATACAAATATATACATACAAATATATACATACAAATATATACATACAAGTATATAGATACAAATATATACATACAAATATATACATACAAGTATATACATACAAATATATACATACAAATATATACATACAAATATATACATACAAGTATATACATACAAATATATACATACAAGTATACACATACAAATATATACATACAAATATATACATACAAGTATATACATACAAATATATACATACAAATATATACATAGAAATATATACATACAAGTATATACATACAAATATATTCATACAAATATATACATACAAGTATATACATACAAATATTTACATACAAATATATACATACAAGTATATACATACAAGTATATACATACAAATATATACATACAAATATATACATACAAATATATACATACAAATATATACATACAAATATATACATACAAGTATATACATACAAATATATACATACAAATATATACATACAAATATATACATACAAGTATACTGCCGTTCGAGTGTGAAGTGTTCGGATTTCGCATATTCTAGGCCACGTCATTACCATTTGCGATGTCATGTGCCTTTATCACCGCTTTTCCTTCCCAAACTATTTCCTGGAATGTATTGGAAATTGTCACATACCAATGTCATAAGGCTGGGTCGACCCCAGAACCGTACTGGTGGGGTACAGTCCTGCCACTGCTGGGTCGACCCCAGATCCCTACTGGTGGGGTACAGTCCTGCCACTGCTGGGTACTTAACCTGGCCCTCTGTCTTGACGGCCCTGTGGTGCAATTCGTAATCCCGCGTACCACGTTCGAAAGACAGCTGCGGACGATTTGTCTACAGGCCACCTTGCGTTGATTGTTTGGGGAAATGCTATAAGTGCTGGTAGTTCATAAAAGCAATGGCAAATTACTGAACCTAAACATGCCAAGAAATCACAGTCAACTAATGATTAGGTTGACTGCCATTCATAACTGTCATTTACTGCCAATATATTACCTTGCGGTGTATGGCAGAAGGGTCTTTGAGCCTGAAGAATTAAGGCCGCCTGGCTAGTGCAGTCACCGCGAACTGTGCAGGTTAGGATTTTCTTTTTGCCTCCGACAGAAAAAAAATCCGACACCTTACCGAGGGATCGAACCCGGGCCTCCCGAATGAGAGTTCGGCGTTCTAGCATCTCGGCCAGCCGCTAATAGGTTGACTGCCACGTCCTGTAAAGGATACGTCACTAACTTTATATTGTCTTGGTGGGCAAGCGCACTCATCCATATACCAAAGCGAATCCTAAATAATAATAATAATAATAATAATAATAATAATAATAATAATAATAATAATAATAATAATAATAATAATGCATATTGTTGTAGAACCTGACAGTTGACACAGCCCGGGATGTATACCAGAATCATCGCAGAATCATGTTGACTACTGAAACTATGCTGGTAACTGAAACTATGCGGATAACTGAACCTGTGGTGATAACTGAAACTATGCTGGTAACTGAAACTATGTTGACTACTAAAACTATGCTGGTAACTGAAACTATGCGGATAACTGAAACTATGCGGATAACTGAACCTGTGGTGATAACTGAAACTATGCTGATAACTGAAACTATGCGGATAACTGAAACTATGCTGACAAATGAAACCATGATAACTGAAACCATGATGGCAACTGAAACTATACGAAATAGCACATCAGTTATATCTAACCTAAAACAACAGAATAAGCACATAACTGACAAGATATCTAATGAAATATTGAACATGCTTTACCAGATACATCTATCAATCCATCTCTTTCCTGCGACGTGCTTTGTATTTCTTATGAACGATGGCATTTACTACGTGTAACATCTGCAAAAACCCTACGAAGTGCAGACTGTGATACGGATCATCACTTATTAGAAGCAGATCTGAAATTAAAACTCAAAAAGCTTACCCGAGGAACAAGGCCACTTCGTTTTGATCTCACAAAAATACCAGATGCATACAACGTAGTAGTGAGGAATCATTTTGGGGTCTTGATGTCTGTACAAGAGGAAATGACGCCTGATGAACTGGCAGTATAAGCTAGAGATATGTTCAATCGCAATTAAATGTTATCTGTGACAAGATGGGAAATACCTTAACAGAATCTAGACAAATTATAGAAAGATGGCAGGAGTACTACAGTGGAATGTATGATATGAGTGACAGTGAGGATATGAATGAGATACATGAACCAACGACAGCAGAGACAGAAACTGAACCCTCATTAGATGAAATTGCTTGGGCTATAAAGAACCTGAAGAATGGTAAATCTCCTGGATGTGATGAGATACCAGCTGAGCTAATTAAAGCGGAAGGAGAAGAAAGCATACAAATCTATCACGCATTATGTAAAAAGATATGGAAATATGGTATATGCCCAAAAAAATGGAAGAGAACTATCTTCATTCCAATACCAAAAAAGGGCAACCTGAAATTATGCACCAACTATAGAACTGTTGCCCTGATCAGTCATGCAAGTAAAATTCTACTAAAAATCATAATGGGAAGATTTCGTAAGAAAAAGGAAGAAGAAATTAACGTGGTTCAAGCTGGATTTAGACATGGAAGAGGAACAAAAGATCACATTCTCAATATGCGTTTAATAATAGAGAAGTGCAGAGAATTTAATGTAAACCTATTCTCATGTTTTTTTGGATTATTTTAAGGCATTTGACTGTGTACAACATCAGAAACTTTGGGAAATCATGACGAATATGAGCTCATAAGAATGCTCTATCTAGAACAACAAGAAGCGGTTAGAATAGATGGCGAGACATCAGATTGGTTTGACATCAAGCAAGGAGTCCGTCAGGGATGAGTGCTGTTCCCCTTTTTGTTTAACCTGTACGCCGAAAATGTAATGAGAAATGTAAGAGATTATATAAATAAGGAGCTATATGTTGCCCTAAATATCGGTGGTCTTGACATACCAGAGATTCGGTATGCTGATGATACAGTATTGCTATCCACAACACAGACTGGTATAGAAAGACTAATAGCCTCAACACAATTGAATAGTGAAAATCACAACTTGTATCTTAACAATACAAAAACAAATATAATGCATACAGATAAAACCACTATGGGGAAAGAAATATATGTTAATGAGGAAACATTGGAGGTGGTTTAAAATTTTGAATATCTTAGGTCATTGATTACCAATAACGGTGACACAATGTAAGAAATTAAACGGCGACTATCAATTGCTCTTCAAAGACTAAATCAACTGAATAAATTATGGACTGGAACAGACAGAACTACAAAAATTAGATTTTTAAGAGCATGCATCTTTCCCATTGCAACACACGCCTGTGAGACATGGACACTTACTAAACAAGCTGAACAGCGCATAAATGCCTTTGAATATAAATGTTATAGACGAGTTCTAAGAATATCTTGAGTAAAGAAAAGAACAAATGCATCAATACTTCAAGAGCTGAATATTGAAGAAGGATGGCTATTAAAAACGATAAAACAGAGAAAATTGAAATATTTTTGTCACTTGAAACGTCACGAAAGTTTGGAGAGAACAATAATGGAGGGGTAAATGCCTGGGAAGAGAGGAAGAGGAAGGCCAAAGAGCAGATGGGTTGCAGGATGTGGCGGATGATCTCCAGATGGGTGTGTCGGACGCGGGACATCTTGCTTATGATAGAGAGGTTTTCCGGAAGGTTGTTATGGGACCGAGGTTCTGCATAGGACATGCTACTGAATGAATGAATAAATGAATGAATTTGTTCACACATACCACTTATAATTTAGAGCTAGTTTGTTTGCGTAGAATGACTGTTTATGTTTCTTTATCAGAACAGATCCTGCAATTAGTCAGAAAAGCGACAGAAGTGTTTGACGGATGAGCAAATATCAACGACGGTGTCTGCTTTCTTTTCCTCTGTATCACAGTAATTGCTTTCAGAAGAGATTAGAACAGCTTCCTGGACAAAGCCTTTGCGGGAGCTGTGTACGAAACGATATTCTTTCAAATGTGCTAATTCCTGAACCCATCTCTCGTGGTCAGCCGCTTTTTACTACCCCTGTATCCGAATGTTAATGTTCATTGCAGTATTGTTGTTTAAGGATAAAGTTATATGACCTAATCATCGGAAATACAATTGTTGTCGAAATACAATCTAACACTGAAATCGTGCCTACCTGCTGCCTTGTATCTTCCTCTCTGATCATGTCTATTTTTCACATTAAGCGTTCTTCGTAGAATTTTCTGCTTTGCTGTTACGTCATCACCATCTCCCACTTTTGACGTAAAGAGAGGAATAGTAGACGTTCCAGCGCCCGATGGCTGGCACTGAATAGTGTCATTCCGTGTGATTGTACAAAGTCTTTGATATCGTCAATCAATTTTCTTCTTCTCGGGCGTCCTCTTGCTCTCGTAGCAGATGTTCTTTGGTGTAGTGGCAGTGCTGGTAATTGACGGTGTTTCATTCTAACGAGATGGCCGAACCATTTGATCTTCTTCCTTTCAATATATAATATGTAGCTCAAAGTGTTGATCTCACTGTCTGTCTCATAACATCATTTCTTATTCGATCTCTGATAGTTAATTTGGGACCTCTTCTCAAGCATCTTATCTAGCAGACGTTGATGTGGCGCATCTGTGATTTAGACAATATCAAAGTTTGACATATGCTGATTATCTGCCTTTTTGTGGACATAGGTTTCAGTATCGGCGCTAGATGACAAGCGCACCACTTCCTTGTTAACATTTGATTGTTATTCTGTCTATTCTGCAATCTCCTGTTAATATACTAATTAGATATGTACATTCTTTAACTGTTTAAGATGTGTACTATTTATTAGTATATTTAGTGGACCATGAGTTCTGCTAACCTGCACTACTTCTGTTTTGGTTGTATGTATGTTCATATTATATCTTCTGCATGTTGAACTCAGCTTATTGATACGATTGTGTTGTCTGATTTTGTCGCTGCAAAACGGGCATTTTTCGTCTGCGAATAAAAGTTCATGTATTGTGTTATCAGCATAGTTTCAGTAGTCAACATAGTACATAGGCAGCTAGGCGACTGTGTATGCCTAGGATTGAAGAATTCAAGTCAGTGTAGAACAAATACGATACAAGTAACAGGAGGATATATGACATCCATGTCAGAGTAGAACATAACACTATACAAGTAACAGGAGGATATATGACATCCATGTCAGTGTAGAACATAACACTATACAAGTAACAGAAGCATATATGAAATCCATATCAGTATAGAACATAAGACTTTACAGTTACCTGCATGTTCGGAACAATGGCTACAGGTTGTTGCTGAATTGACTGATTTGCCTTGTCGGTTCATGAGTGCATTTTTTCAGGAGACTCCTGGGAGTCGGCGCTGGAGCTACGGAGTTCGTGCTTTATGCGACGCTTTCGGATGGTCGCCCTGTGGAAAGAGACCTAGCCATGTGAGAAAACCCGGGTCAATGAGGTCTTTCTGGTGACTGCCGATTCCATCGACGATGAACTGTGGTTTTCGTGGGTGACTTTTGTGTAGGCATTCTGGTGGCGGCATTATGCACAGTGTACCTGTGCAGGCTGTTGGATTGCCGAGACTCCTGTCTGTTCCACTTTTCACATTGGACAGTGGGGAGCATTTTGTCTGATATTCACTGGCACAGGAACGGAGCATAATGGGGACGACCCATTGTAGTGAAGTTGGAATCTCGTCTAACTGACTAAGTAACTATCATAACACTATACAAGTAACAAAAGCATATATGAAATCCATATCAGTGTAGAACATAACACTATAGAAGTAGCAGAAAGATATACGAAATGCATATCAGTGTAGAATACAACAATAGTCATGTAACAGTAGGATGTGAGGGTGTCCATGTCAATGTAGAATACAACAATATTCAAATAGTTGCTAATACTATCAACTGAAGTTGCAAATACATTACAAGGTTGATTGGCACCTTGCCGTCTTGATTAACAATAGTTTGTAAAATGGAGATATACTTCTCCATAACACAAAGCCTGGGCTGAATTTACAGGCCATATGTTGCCCATGCAGCATGATCCCTCTCTCGGCCTGCCTAGTTTACTCTAGAGGAAAGGTGATACCAATAAGTTTGGAACAAGACAAGCTGCAGAAGCTGCCGGATCAGGTCTTAGTTAGATATGACTGAGCTACCTTATGACAATAGACGGTACTACCTGCTTCTGTTAGCGCCGAATGTTGGGCGGCGCTTACCAAACCCAACACCCCACATTGTGCCAACGGCTTCGGGCGGACGAGCGCAATTGGGAGGGTACAAGCCTAATTCTAGTGCGAGGGAATGCAACCTAAAGACTGAATTTCATGGCAGGGCAGACCAGGCCCTAAGCCTTGGTTGGCAACTGGTCTAGGATCGAAGCTCCGACAGACGGACAGTTAGAGCATTGCTTTACTACAAAGTGAAAATGCTAATACTATATAATGCAGTTGCTAACACTATAAATTCAATTTATAAATACTGAAGCATGAATGTATTAACACTGTTAGCTAACTGTGCTAATACCTCACACTCAAGCTGTCAATACAGCAAACTGAATCAGACGTGAACATCAAAGAACTGTTTCAATGCCTTGCCGTTGACTGAGATCCATTTGGTTTTTGGTCTGTACACGTGACCAGCAACAAGAGCCAAGATGGGGAACTAGCGTGAAGACAAAGTACTTCCATCACGCCATGTCTTCACGTCTCAGGGGACATCAAGGACAGGATTGGCAACTATTTCATCAGACCTTCTCAATTTTCCGTTCCTTAAGAGGAAACATTACCGGTTGTGTGACATCTTATCTCCGAACCTATTCCCTACAGATTGTCGTGTCGGAGATTAAAGATAGTCTGAATGTTTGAAGTACCCAGTAGAGCGGGATTAGGTTGAGTGCCTTATGTCAGGATCACACACACACACACACACACACACACGCCAACAGACGCCCACATACACACATACAAACAAACGCATACGCACATACACACATACACACATACATACACACACACACACAAACACGCGCACATACACACACATACGCGCACATACACACATACAAACAAACGTATACACACATACACACATACACATACATACATACATACATACATACATACATACATACATACGTACGTACGTACGTACGTACGTACGTACCTACGTACCTACGTACGTGCGTGCGTGCGTGCGTGCGTGCGTGCGTGCGTGCGTACACGCACACACACACACACACACACCATGCATACATACCATACATACATACCATACATACATACCATACATACATACCATACATACATACCATACATACATACCATACATACATACCATACATACATACCATACATACATACCATACATACATACCATACATACATACATACCATACATACATACCATGCATACATACCATGCATACATACCATGCATACATACCATGCATACATACCATGCATACATACCATGCATACATACCATGCATACATACCATACATACCATACATACCATACATACCATACCATACATACATACCATACATACATACCGTACATACATACCGTACATACATACCGTACATACATACCGTACATACATACCGTACATACATACCGTACATACATACCGTACATACATACCGTACATACATACCGTACATACATACCGTACATACATACCGTACATACATACCGTACATACATACCGTACATACATACCGTACATACATACCGTACATACATACCGTACATACATACCGTACATACATACCGTACATACATACCGTACATACATACCGTACATACATACCGTACATACATACCGTACATACATACCGTACATACATACCGTACATACATACCGTACATACATACCGTACATACATACCGTACATACATACCGTACATACATACCGTACATACATACCGTACATACATACCGTACATACATACCGTACATACATACCGTACATACATACCGTACATACATACCGTACATACATACCGTACATACATACCGTGCATACATACCGTGCATACATACCGTACATACATACCGTGCATACATACCGTACATACATACCGTACATACATACCGTACATACATACCATACATACATACCGTACATACATACCATACATACATACCATACATACATACATGCCATACATACATGCCATACATACATACCATACATACATACCATACATACATACCATACATACATACCATACATACCATACATACCATACATACATACATACCATACATACATATCATACATACATACCATACATACGCACATGCGCACATGCGCACACGCGCACTCGCGCACTCGCGCACGCACGCACGTACGTACACACACACACATACACACACATACACACACACATACACACATACATACATACATACATACATATGCACGCACGCGCGCGCGCACGCACGCGCATGCAGGCAGGCACGCACGCACACACAAGCACGCGCACACACACACACGCACACACTCACGCACGCACGCCCGCCCGCCTGCCTGTGTACGTACTTATTTACACAGAGTGTAGTTTCGTGTCCTCACTTGTAAATGTTGTTCAGACAATGTATGGATTAGGCTGTTAATTTTATCAACTTTTCTTTGTGTTACAGAACAAACACGAATGGCCACAAATGGCGACGTCAAGAAAGGAGATATTACAGTTGATCAGTTTCCTATTAGAAGTTAAACAGCGCGCGACCGACATCACAGACGGTGACAGCTTCCAGCCACAACTAGAGGACGATGCTTCCGACACAAACCCCATTAGATTTCCTACCACTAGGAACCAAGGGCAGCGTGCTGTCAAGAGACAGCGTCCATGTTTTTGGTCGGTTGTGACATGCTACTGAGTCCATGATTGTCTGACCGTGGACACAGCCACTGTCTAGACAAGTGGCCATCTGTAGTTGTCGGACAGCCATGCCAGTCTGCAGTAGTTGCGTCTTCTTGTATGTCTTGTCTTATACATGCCGAGTTGGGTGTCAAATACATACTGTCAGTTATTATATTAATTTTTTGATAGATACCAAATCGTATAATTGTACATGTGTCAGTCTCTTAACATACAAGGATATCAGTGGCATTAGTATGTTTACAAATACAACTTCCAAAATTATCAGCTCGCTTACGAACGTCTGTTGTGTATTAGAGAAACAGTGTTACCATCTACAACACTAAAACTATAGGAGTGGAAATCTGTATCAGCACCATATATCTAAACATAAAGGATATTCAGTGTTGATAGAATGGAATACTGGCGAGTGTAGGAACTGATGGGAATGAAACGGCAGACAAATGCATGAAGGACATCACAATAAATAATGCACAATACATGTAGGTCTGAGTCAAGATGACACCAAAGCTGCAGCTAAACACATATAACAAATTAATGGACGCCAACATGGAGCACAGCGTGACCATCAGACATGCATACACCTTGTTGAACATGTCAGGTCAGAACTGAACTAGCAATGCCTTACAATAAATCCACTGCCAAGCTTCAGCCTCGATATGTTGCTCTCAATGAACCTGACTGTGCTGAAGGTCAGTCATCACCATCATCTGATTCTGCCCGCATGGAGCATGGGTCCCAACACGACTGATCTCTTGCCTGTCTGTGGCTGCCGTCTGCTGTTGCCACTATATCCTCCCCATATTAATCTCACCATATGTCTCCCTCACTTTACTTTGCCCTTATGCTTTCGTGGAAATGACTTTCCAGCGCGTGTGTCTTTTCCTGGCCTCTTGATTCACTGACATCTATTTACTTCTCCCCCTTAGCTCCACAGTAGTGATGACGTCATGACATTTGAGGCTGTCTGTCCTGTACAGACCGGTACCAGTTAGTCAATGTGTGTGCTTTATTGGTACCTCTTAGTTTTCCCTCATAAAAAGCAGCATTTATGTCTTTATATGTTGCCTTTATTAAGATAATGATTTTCTGTGGGATCCCATATTGCTTCATCAACTTCCAAATGGACTCCCCATTATGCTACTAAAGACCTTTGAGTAGCCCACAAATCCAATACAGAGAGACCAGCTCAGTTCAAAACTTTGCTCTATTATTACCCTTCACGTGGCTATTTAGTAAGTGCAGAATCTGTTTTGTGGAAACCCTGCTTCTTCATCCTATAGTCAATTGAATCTCTTAACCTTTCCGGGATAATCTTGCATAATATTTTCCCTAGGAACTGATAATATCCTCATTTCTCTATAATGTTCCCACTAATGTTGTCTTTGACATCTTAAACAGGTATTCTCCTTTCCAGTTTACTGGGATTTCTTCTGTCTCCAAAACTCTGCTAAATAATGTGTGAAGTAATGCAGTTGTAGTATTTATACTGTTTTCTAGGCATCTACTGGGATACCATCTGTAGTTTTTCCATCCTTCCAAATGTCCATAGCTTTTCTAATTTCTTCTCTTGATGGTTTCTCACAAGCTATATCCAGCTCCAACGCCGGTATGACAAACTAGCTCCAAATAACATCAGGCATAAGACAGGCATCTTTTTCATCATCATCATCATCTTCCACTTTTGCCGTCAAGCGTCGTGGGGAGGAATAATTGGCGCTCCACCCCCCAGATGTGTGGCATAAATGTTTTTAATCACCCTTTTTGTCCATCACCTATACGGATAAGGTTATTAAAGAAGCAAATCTACACCCAAAGAGTTTGTATCAGCAGCTGTTTGCAGACAACCAAAGCTTACGATTTGAGAGATGAGTTGACTTGAGTCAATAACCGATATAACAGCACACGGGACAATCCCATACTTGCTACGTTCTCATCTTCAGCAGCCGTCGAAGAATCCCAATACTAATGGTACGAGGGGTATTATATGAGAACAATAGTGATCCCCAGCACCATATAACATGCATTGACAATTGCGGTCAGAATTGTTTATAAAGATTAACATTTTTTTTTTTAAACACACACAACATCTATAATAATTCGACGAAACCTAGTGCAGAATAATGTAAATATAATCTAACAAATCACCAACACAAGTTAGAGGGTACAGGTATCTCGGCAGTGTGTTCACGAAAGATGGAAGACTAGATACTGAAACAGAAAGGAAACGACATCAGCCAATAAATATCACACATCCTAGAACATCCAAATGCCAACAGGCGTTCACAAAATAAACTATTCGTTCCGGCGCTGTGCTAGCAATGTCAGACATGGACAGAGAGATGAGATCTTAAGAAACGCAGTTGGAAAAACAAGAAGAGATAGAGTAATAAATGAGAGAATATTAACACATTTAGAGATAACACCGATGTCTGACTTTATAGAACACAATTATCTGAGAATTAAACAGCATTACCCCGCGACTAGAGCATTGTACGCGAGGCCACCGGGCCTAAATACCGAGACGGGAAGACGATCCAGGAAGAGAAGCCTAGATGAAGTAAAAGAGACATTGAAGAAATCAAACAGCACATTAGTTCAAGCAACAAGACAAGCGAAAAACAAAATAAAAATATTATATCTGCCTCCTCTCTGCGACACTTCAAGGAGAAAACGGCAGCACAAAAGAAGAAGAAGATATGTAGCTCTACTTCTGGAGGTTCTTTTTTGGGACTAGTATATTCAGAAGTTCCTCAAAATACATATGAACTTTCATGTTGGTGACAACTTTAAAATTAATATTTTTTGTTTAGTCAACTGGGTAGGTTATCATATCCTCTGTGACTTTAGGATGTCTTGAACGTCAGGTACAAACATTGGTCTCACAGAATGTCCGATGGCATACACAGAAATGACAAAACTTCATGTAGGTGGCCAAACATATCTTTCGCTCGCACAACATCATACTGTGTTCAGATGTCCTCATGCACTCCGGGGCCTGGCATCCACCACTCTGATGGCGAGTCTCATATCATCTCATCTCATCATGTTCCTCTTATATCCTGCGGTGTTGAGGTGAAGTATAAACAGCGGGAGAGTACCCGCTTATGGGCTTCATGTATCGATATTCTCATGGACTGTTATTTCCTGCGTCCATCGTTTACGTGGTCGGCCTCTTCCTCTGTTTCCCTCTGGCCTCTGTACATCATTGCTTGTTGTGGTATACTGTTAGTTGGTAACCTGCTTGCATGGCCAAACCATTTGACTTGCTGCCTTCTAATAAAATCTAGTGCAGCTACAACCCCCACTTTAGTCCTGATTTCTTAATGTCTGATCTTATCTCTTCTTGATACATTGATTATTCTTCTCAGGAATCTCATTTCTGTTGTTGTGATTTTACTTTTCTCTTTTTCTGTCATTGTCCAGGTTTGGCATTGGTAACATAGAGTTGTTAGGAAGATTGTGTTGTAAAGTGCTTTCTTAGTAGGTATTGATACGAGTTTGTTCTTTAGTATTGGTGCCATTTGTTCAATGAGTTGGTTTGCCTTATTGCATCTATTTTCGATCTCGTCTTATGATTTGCTGTTTAATGATATTATACTTCCTAGGTACTTGAAACTCTTTACTTGTTTCAAGGGATGTTCGTTTAGGTGAATCGATGTTGCTTTTTCTTCTTTAGTTGCAGTCATTACCTCTGTTTTACTTGTGCTAATTTTCATGTTATGTTCCCTACACACTTCATTTAGACTATTCATGTGGTCCTGTAATTCAGCTTCTGATTTTGCTATTAGTGCTTGGTCGTCCGCAAACAGGAGTTCTCTAATCGTTAGTGTCACAAAGTAAATGACGACAGAGTGACAGATGGAGTGGCTATGGTTGTGTCTAGGGTATGTCCTTGTAAATGTGATGTTGAACAACTGATTAACCACGATGCATCAAAATCAAACACCAGACTGCGCACACAATACTTTAATTTGAACATCTGGATACAACATTATCTCTCAGGAACGTTCAATTATATATATATATATATATATATATATATATATATATATATATATATATATATATATATATATATATATATACATTGCATAGGCGCAGGTACATTACACGTAATCCCAAACACTCACGCTGCTGCCAATTAGGCTCAGTCTTAATACTTCGCCTCCGAATTACTGCCACTGAAACACACGGCACGGAGTTCACTTAACTCCCTCACTATTCGAATTCCTCCCACTGAAACACACGGCACGGAGTCTCTCCTTAACTCCGTCACTTATTCGAATACTCTGACAGCTGACCTACACTGGTCGAGTCTTCACACTCGACTCCCTGAAACGACCCGAACCTCTTGTCGGTCTCTACGTCCACTGACTAAATTCAACACAACTCGGACTCCCGACCTTTCCTGTCGGTTCCCAACTCCAACTCTCCTCAGTCACTGTTTGTCACTGTCTTTTAAACCATTCTATCCCTCACACTGCTCCACACACATCACACAAACACTACTCATCGCTCCACTGTCTGCCCCTTCTTGCAGCCCTCTGCCTTACACCCTTCCCCGTTTATCTTCTTATATTTTCTTTCCGGTGAATGCCCTTTCACCTCGTGAACTGTTTATATTGTACGGACATTCACCTTAATGTCAATGACCCCAGGCTTGTGTCACTACCCCCTACTCAAAAGAAAACATCGTTTTCAAATGTTGGGAGACTAATACTTATCAAATATATGACCCAGACACATTGCCTGGGTAGCCGTAAGTATGACTCCATCTCACTTTAGGTACCACCTTAAATACTATATCAAATACTCATAGTAAACTCCCATATTCCTTACATCAATACAACCAACTTTCCATCTTGTGTCCGAATACATGAACTAATATCTCACATAATAATAATAAACATATCATAGGGAGCATAATATCTGTGTACCTGCAGGTCTATTAACATCCTCAAGAAGACACAACCTATTTGTGTACCGACCCTGTATCAGGTGGTTATTTTCTTGTATCAAACCTCCATCTATTTCTGTCGATGATGCGTCTACCCTTCTTGAACCCATTACTCATGGTGCCCATATATTTACAACACCTGTATGCTATCCCTAACCCTGGGTCAGTGATGTCGCGAACCCTCTTTTGACCTGACTCAACTTTGCTATCTGCATATTGCACCGTTACACTGGAGTCTCTGTTTAGTCTGAACTCTTTATTCAATCTTGGTCCATATCCCTGGCACCCTGCTCTCTGCTGCATCCGCCTTATGCCTATGTGCCCTGCATATGCACTATCCTTAGCTGATCTAGTATCTCGGTCACTACGTGCTAAGGGTACCACTGCTTGCCTCTGTGCAGTTCCGCCATCTGACAACCGATCAGTAAGCACCTTGTTCTTCTTTTCGACGCACCATCTACCCTTCTTTGACTGCATATTTTCTACTCTAATACACCCTTGGAAACATTTGTCCAGAGTAGTATCTTGTCTCTGGAAGTCACTAAAGCTATGTTTGAGATCCATTCTCCCCTGCTCTACTATCCTCCCTTTTTCCTCAGTCCCTATGTCTACATCAAGTGCCTCTTCTGCTTCAGCTATACTCTCTAATTTAGGTTTTATTTTGGTAACTACCTCGTTACTGCTTACACTATGTTTCTGGTCCCAATAAGCTACTTCCTCTTCTGTACAATCTTTAACTCCTGGCACATTTCCGATGATCAGGTCAGCCACTGGTGAGTCCAAAACACACGCTGTCACTTTTCCTGTGATATATGGTGTTTTCACTGTTATTACTGCTAATGGGTAGAATTCTACTGTCCCGTTAAATGTTATGCATCTAATCTTTTTTCCTATGTAATCTGAGGGATGTAATAAACTTTTTCTAACCCCGATAGACGTACATCCGGAATCCCTAATTGTTAACGCTGGCCTATCATTAACAAATCCATGGTACAGCTTCAGACTTCCTCCTTCATGCACTGCTGATCCTGCTTTAACTGTGTGACCACATATTAAGACTGGCTGACAGTCTTTTTCAAAAAGAGGTTTGCATCCACTACAACTCTCATTGTTAAGCGTCTCAGTTACTTGCGCTGCATTTGCGTGCTCTGTTTTCCCCATCGTACACTCATAGCTAACGTGCCCTATCCCGCCTCATTTAAAACAAATAATGTCCTTCTTCCTATTATTTGTTGGCCCACTGGCTGGTTGTGCATCACACTCTGCTGCCTTGTGTCTCCAGCTCCCACAATTCCAACATCCGGCATAACTATTTGGACGTCTCTGAAAATTCCCCCTTTTGTATGGGTACCGTCCTGCTCTGTCAAAATGGTTGCCATGGAAACCATTGTCTTTAGGTTCTTGTTCCTCATATCTTTGTGTTAAATCTACACTTTTTGATCTTGGTCTAATAACTGGATTCTGGTCTTGTTTTGTATACGCTGCGCAGACTATCTCCTCTCTCATTTGTCTACCAATAGAACTGTTTAGATGTGCAGTCATGTAATTTTGCCCTAACTGAGACATTGTGTCTATGTCCTTTGGTTTCCGTTCTTCAAAGAAAGCTACTAAGTTTGTATTGCACGATGATAACACCTTGTCTCTTAACATTAAATCCACTAATGTATTAAAATCTTTTCCTACTTCTGCAAGCTCCATCCATTTATTAAATGTGATCTTCACTGTATTGACAAAATCTGTAAAATCCTGATTTATCTCTGGCACTAATTGTCTAAACTTTGTTCTGTATCCATGCTCAGTTAGTTGGAACTTTGTAAGCAAACGTTGACGCAAAATAGTGTAGTTGTTTCTTTCTTCTAAAGGTAAATTGAACATGGTATCTAGGGCCTTATCCGTCAGAAACTCGCCCAGCCGCATCGCATATTCTCTTTCTGGGATGCCTAGAGTTTTCACCGATGCTTGAAATCTGTTTCAGATAAGATTCAAGGTTATCTCGGTCCGTAAAATATGGCAGTTTTAGTCGCTGTGACGCCTGCGAAGGTCTTCTGCCTTCCTCACTTTGACCCTTAGATGATAGTTCTAGTTTTCTGAGTGTAATTTCTGTTTCCATTTGACACTTCAGCTTCTCTTTCTCAATTTCCATTTTCATTTGTGTCTCTTTCTCTTCCTGTAAACGTTTGTTTTCCATTTCAGCTAACTTTACTTCCTGTAGGCGTTTTTGTTGTTCCATTTCTAGTTTCACTTGTGTCTCTTTCTCTTCCTGTAGACGCTTGGCCTCGCGTTCATTATGCCTCTCCTCTCTTTCCCAGTGCTGAACTTCTTTCAATTTTGCTTCTGCAAACTCCTGCAACTCTTTGCCCTTCAGGCCTATTCGTTCACCTGCTTCGATGTATTTCATTAAAGTAGGCATCTTGGAATTGTGGACAATTAACTGTCCGTCAGTCACCTATCAAAATACAGACCCTGTTACTAGTCTTTGTGTACCTTCCCTAAGTACACCACCACTCACTGTGTACGTAAACTCGTAATACTAATACTATCACTCTGTACTCACCCAGTCACTCTGCAAGCACTAGGTAGTGAGAGGGGAATATCATATATACTCCCTCGAATATATATATATATCAAATAGCTGTAGAAAAATTCCTGGAAATAGTGTTAAACATACATATAAATACACAAATGAGTGATAACCACTAAGTGACCGCTATTAGACGCTAGACGCATAGGCCAGTGACACACAGACGGATGATTACATAGAAATAAAAACCACTGACATAAACATGCCCATGAAAGACCATACTGTGCGTATAATATAAACTGACAGATACCATCTAGATAGAAGCTGTTTTAACATAAGAATTACAACAATACCATATATCCAAAGAAATCAAATATCATATGTAACAGTAAAGAGAAAAGAGTAAAAAGAACAAATATAAAATGAATAATGTACATAGATCTGACGATAGACACTTGGACACCGTGTATAATGTCGAGACGACCCAATGCTCAACAGCACAAACCAAACTGACTCGTCAGCTGCCTCTCAACAACATACAATGTGCACTTTGAAAATGTACATTTGCCTTGTCTCCCGCACTTTGCGAAACAATGCAAAAATATCCTACTTATTACGAACACTGGACCACATACAAATAATTGCGTAACGCACAATAACAATACTTAGGACGATGAGAGCAACAGAAACAAAAAAGGGTAGCCAACAACAATGCGATGGTAGAATCTCACAAAAGTCCTTCGTTTGTGTTTTCAATAGTCTCCGAAAATCGCCTGGAAATGTCTGTCGGTTACTGTTTTGAAAAGATTACGACGTTAGATTCCCACCATGAATTAGTGTTCTGATGCGTTTTGGGGAGACGAAAATACCTTTAAAGTCAATGAATGTTTAACTGTGTAGTCGCTGTCGCTTTGAAGTGATGGTATGGCTTCACTGTTGCCGAAAAGGTTAAACCAACGAATGGCAGTAAATAATCCATCGCTTTAAATCCGTTTTTGCAAGTCTTTTTTTGGTAAAGAAATGTGATCATCCTTGCGATGACGGCACCTGAATGACTGTTGTGGATTGTTTCCCGATGACGCGATGATGACACACACACAAAGACATTAAACGTAAATCCTAGTTTCAGTACAAAAACAACGTGTTTATCTCGTTCTACTCTGGACAATTTTTCAGTAACTTTCCATTGTCCACCGCCTTGAACCCGCCGGTCATCACCATAATCCGTGCAGAAACTTTTACTTTTCTGTGGAGCAAGGATTGTCACTTTTGTGTGTTCTCCAGCTTTTCTCCTAGAACTCCCCTTCCGGGGCGAGTTTTTTTTTAATCCATAAATTACACTAGTAACTTCTCTGGCGCCCCTTTCCGTCTTATTATCTGCGCCGAACTCTGAATACGCCGTACACACACACACACACACACTCGCTGTCCTCAAGTTCACCTGACCTTCACCTTTGCCGCCTGTCTATCTGTCGTGAACAACCTGTCCTAAACAGCGCCGACATTTTTGTCAACCCGACTTTTTCGCCCGCTGTCCGCTAGACAACTCTCTCAGCAGCGCAAACCTTGTCTGTGTACTGTAAAAAAATCCCGCTGTCCCCTCTCCCTCTCAGGGTGGGCAATTGAATTTTTACCTATGGTGGCTTTCTCGTGAAATAGCTTTGGTTTGGAATACTGTCTTCGTCGCTGTCTACTCGCTTTCAAAAGGTTGAATTTGGAAAATCATGTTGTTACACTTAAGAACACTGATTTGTACTGGTGTAATCCATATACCGAGTTCTTTGATCGGAGAACCTTTACTTCATCTTCTAAGAGACAAGCTCCCAGTTCATCATCTGTCACAAAGTAAATGATGACAGAGTGACAGATGGAGTGGCTATGGTTGTGTCTAGGGTATGTCCTTGTAAATGTGATGTTGAACAACTGATTAACCACGATGCATCAAAATCAAACACCAGACTCCGCACACAATACTTTAATTCGAACATCTGGATACAACATTATTCCTCAGAAACGTTCAATTATATATATATATATATATATATATATATATATATATATATATATATATATATATATATATATATATATATATATATATATATATATATCTAGCTGACCCGGCCCGGCTTTGCCCAGCTCCTGGTGGGGAGCATCTCATTTAATTCATATAAGTAGTCATATAAGCTCCCGTTCCCGTTCCCGACTATCTATCTGTCTGTCTGTCTGTCTGTCTGTCTATCTTTCTGTCTGTCTGACCCGACCCGACTTCGCCCACCACCTGGTGGGGAGAATCTCATTTAACTCATATAAGTAGTCATATAAGCTCCCGTTCCCGACTGTCTGTCTGTCTGTCTGTCTGTCTGTCTGTCTGTCTGTCTGTCTGTCTGTCTGTCTGTCTAATAATTTATTGGTTGCAGTTAGAACAACCTTAGATAAACGAAGACCAACTTACAAAAAGCATTAGAAAGAGCACTTGACAGATCTTTACATCTTCCCCCAACAATTAACTTGGGTAAATGGAGCGGCAGCAGCAACAGCATCAGAAGAAGAAAATGAAGGAGGAAGGAGGAGAAAGAGGGAGGTGGAGGAGGGAGGAGAAGAGAGGAGCAGGAGGGAGGAGGAGGAGGGAGGAGGAGGAGAAAGGAGGAGGAGGGAGGAGGAGGTAGGAAGAGGAGGAAGACGGAAGAGGAGGGAGGAGGAAGGAGGAGGGAGGAGGATGAGGGATGAGGAGGAGGAGGAAGGAGGAGGGAGGAGGATGAGGGATGAGAGGGAGGAGGAAGAGGGAGAAGGAGGAGGGAGGAGAAATAGGGAGAAGGAGGAGGGAGAAGGAGGAGGAGGGGGAGGAGGGAGGATAAGGAGAGAGGAGGAGGAAGAGGGAGGAGGAGGGAGGAGGAGGGAGGATGTAGAGGGAGGAGGAGGAGGGAGGAGGAGAGAGGAGGAGGAGGGAGGAGGAGGGATGAGGAGGAGGGAGGAGAAGAGGGAGGAGGGAGGAGGGGGGAGAAGGGAGGAGGAGAAGGGAGGAGGAGGGAGGAAGGAGAAGGAGGAGGGAGGAGGAGGGATGAGGGGAGGAGGGAGAGGGGAGGGAGGAGGGGAGAGGAGGAGAAGGGAGGAGGAGGGCGGAGGAGGAAGGAAGAGGGAGGAGGAGGATGGTGGAGGAAGAGGAGGGAGAGGGAGGATGGGGAGGGGAAGAGGGTAGGAGGATGAGGAGGGGAGAGGAGGAGGAGGCTTATAACGCATTTGCCTGTAGATAACTGCAGCGAAAAGGTGGGGAGCATCTCATTTAATTCATATACGTAGTCATATAAGCTGCCGTGCCCGATTATCTGTCTGTCTGTCTGTCTGTCTGTCTATCTGTCTGTCTGTCTGACCCGGCTCGGCTTCACCCAGTCCCTGGTGGGGAGCATCTCATTTAATTCATATACGTAGTCATATAAGCTCCCGTTCCCGACTATCTGTCTGTCTGTCTGTCTGTCTGAGCCGGCCCGGCTTCACCCAGTCCCTGGTGGGGAGAATCTCATTTAATTCATATAAGTAGTCATATAAGCTCCCGTTCCCGACTATCTGTCTGAATTTCTGTCTGTCTGTCTGTAGGAGGAGGAGGAAGAGGGAGGAGGAGGGAGGAGGATGAGGGAGGAAGAGGAGAGAGGAGGAGGGAGGGAGGAGGGAGAAGGAGGAGGGAGGAGGGAGAAGGAGGAGGGAAGAGGGAAGGAGGAGGAGGAGGAGAGGGAGGAGGAGCGAGGAGGAGGGGAGGAGGAGGAGGAGGAAGAGGGAGGAGGAAGAGGGAGGAGGAGGGAGAAGGAGGAAGGGGGAAGAGGAGGGAAGAGGAGGAGGGAGATGGAGGAGGAGGAGGGAGATGGAGGAGGAGGAGGGAGGAGGAGGTAGGAGGAGGAGGAAGAGGGAGGAGGAGGGAGGAGGAGGGAAGAGGATGAGGGAGGAGGAGGGAGGAGGCGAGGAGGAGTGGAGGAGGAGGAGGAAGAGGCAGGAGGAAGAGGCAGGAGGAGGGAGACGGAGGAGGAGGGGGAGGAGGAGGAGGGAGAGGGAGGAGGAGGAGGGAGGAGGAGAGAGGAGGATGAGGGAGGAAGAGGGAGAAGGAGGAGGGAGGAGAAGAAGGGGGAGGAGGAGGGAGGAAGAGGGAGGAAGAGGTGGAGGGAGGAGGAGGAGGGAGTAGGTAGAGGGAGGAGGGAGGAGGAGGGGGAGGGAGGAGGAAGAGGGAGGAGGAGGGAGGAGGAGAGGGAGGAGGAAGGAGGAGGAGGGGAGAAGGGAGGAAGAGGGAGGAGAAGGAGGAGGAGGGAGAAGGAGGGATGAGGGGGAGGAGGAGGGAGGAGGAGGAGAAGGGAGGAAGAGGGCGAAGGAGGAAGGAAGAGGAGTGATTAGGAGGAGGAAGAGGGAGGAGGAGGAAGAAGGAGAGCGAGGAGGAGGGAGGAGGGCGAGCAGGAGGAGGGAAGAGGAGGGAGGAGGTGGAAGAGGGAGGAGGAGAATGGAGGAGGAAGAGGGAGGAGGGGGAGGGGAGGAGGGAGAGGGTAGGAGTAGGAGGAGGGGAGAGGAGGAGGAGGAGGAGAATTATAAAGCATATGCCTGTAGATAACTGCAGCGAAAAGGTGGGGAGCATCTAATTTTATTCATACAGGGCAAGATGTGGTGAGTAAAATAAGACGTGGCAAGCGCAGAACGTTTCAGGGCAGGAAAAAAAGCTGGGAGCAGCCACCGTGGTGGAGTTTCGAGGTGGAGAAGGCTTGGGTGGATAAGCGTAGTGCTGTAAGGAGATGGCAAAATGCCAAGAAGAACAGAGCTGGTCATCCTAGTCCCTGCTTGCACTTAGAAAGAGAGATGCACACAAAAGTAAGCTATTTCAAACAACTGGTCAAGGTGGTTAAAAGCGAAAAATGGGCAGAGGTGTGTCAAAGAGTAAGCACAGACAAGTCACTGAAATTGTTCTGGCGACTACATAAAAGCATGAGTGGTGTAGTCAAGAATAAGAGCATTTCTGACTTCCAAGGTGCTGACCTCATCTGGCAGAGGACTGACGAGGACAAGGGCAAAGCCCTCTTTGAACGCTACCTTGAGCAGTGCAACCAGACAGACATGGGAGGGCGAAATCTGGCCAAGGAGGTCACCTCAGACAGATGCAAGGCCCAGAACACTTCTGATAAAGACACAGTGACAGTGAAAGAAATCAAGGCTGTGCTTCGACGATCAAAAAACAGTGCTCCAGGTCCTGATGGCATAATTTACGACGACATAAATAGGTGTACCGACAATGAGCTAGAGAAACTAGCAGACATGTACAACAACAGTATAGGGAGTGCTAGCATCAAGGAGGAATGGTTACACAGCTATCTGATTCCCTTGCCGAAGCCTGACAAAGACCACAAAAAAATTCAGGGATATCGAATTATAACCATGCAGAACACAATAGGCAAGCTGCTGGAGAAGGTAATTGCCAGGAAAATATCAAGCCAACTAGAGAGGCAAGGTGTTTTCCCACCTACCCTGGGTGGGTACCGTCCAAAAAGAGAAACCTGGACCAATGCAGCAGTCTTTGCCCATGATGTCTATGAAGGTTTCCACTCAGGCACTGAAACCGTTGCTGCAGCGATTGATCTTGAGGACGCATACAACAGAGTACCACTGGATTTTTTAATGTTTCACCTTCTTGAACTAAACGTAAGTCCATTCCTCCTTAGTTGGATCGCTGCAGCCCTCTTCCAACGGAAAGTAGTTTTTAGATGTGGCAATTGGACTTCGGAACCAACAACAATATATCCTGGCCTACCACAGGGGTCACCATTATCTCCGGTACTGTTCAACGCCTACACAGTGAGAATCACCAGTGAGCAGATCACTGGACCTGGCAGGACATTGTCATATGCCGATGATGTTTTAGTGTATCGTCAGGGTAAGGATAGAGAGGAGGTTGCTGTGGAACTACAAACCGAACTCAATCGCATAAGTACTTGGTGTGATGAAGCTGGGGCAATGGTCAACCCAACAAAGGCAACAGTGACTTGGTTCTCATTGAATAATCATATTGTCAACAATCCAACACCAACTGTAATGCTGTGTTCAGAGACGGTGGAAAAAACGCAGGCAATGAATTACCTGGGGATACGGTTTGATCGAAGCCTTGCTTATAATGTGCACATAGACCAGATGATAACAAAGGCCAAGCGGGGTTTGGCAGCGATGCGGGTGATGGCGGCAGCAAACTGTGAGCAGCGCCATCTGTCTTCTGTACGAGGGGCTGGTCATGTCTGTTTTGGAGTATGCAATGGCAATCCTGACTCTCAGCCATAAGCAGATAGAAAGGATGGAAAGGATACAGAATGAAGCTATGCGCATTATTCTTGGATGTACAAGAGATAAAGCATGCAGGGCGATGCGCTACCTTCTTGATTTTCCAACCATTGAAGAGAGACTACAAATGTGCAGGGCACGCGCCTACCTCAGAATTAACGCAAACACACAACATCCACTGCATAGTGAAATTAGGAAGGTGAAGAGCAGCAGGTTAAAAAGAGGACGGTCGTGGATGGGTCAAGCCGAAGACGTTCTTCAACAGGTGTGTTCACTTGAGGACTTAGAACCTGGCGAGGAGTGGGTGCAAGTGCCAACAGACTTCTGCAATCCTTTTCAGTTTGCATCCAACTAGATAGGAAATGCAGACAAGAAAATCCGGCTGCTGTGGAGGCGAAGTACAAGCGTTGATTTTCGAGAATTCGCTAGACGGTGACGCGGTCATCTACACAGATGGGTCAGTCGTCCGACATGTGAGAAGCTCATGGGCCTTTACAGCTCGGGCCGGAGGGAGAATTGTGAAGGAGGACTCTGGTGCTTTCACTGAAACCACAAGTAGCCTGACCATGGAAGTCATGGCAGTAAGTAAAGCAATAACATGACTCGAGACACAGACATTCACTAGGGCTTGTTTCCTTAGCGACTCAATGAACATGATCAAGAGGATAGAGGAGGGGTCGATCCGAAGAGAATGGTTGCTGCCTCTGGAGCTGTCTCGGCTGGCAAAGATTAGTTTCATCTTCGTGCCAGGGCATGCGGGAGTACAAGGAAATGAGCGGGCTGACAAGCTCGCAGGTGAAGCTACTGTGGAGGGCGGACGCGCCATGGACCAGGCTGACATTCTGAATGCTCTACGAGAAGTGAGACTTTTGCGAGAACCAAGTGATGACTGTGAATCTACAACAATGGCCAGACTGCGAGAGCAACAAATTAAAAGAGGGGTGGCCAAACAAGAACACTACGCAAGAAGCCAAAGAAGATTGATAAACCAACACAGAACTGGCGTCGTTAGCCGCTACACGCTGCGGGATTTGCTGAGGAGGGGATCCGAGCACTTATGGACTGAATGGTTCGATGTGCAATGAGGATGATCTGTCGACTAACTAACTAACTAACTAACTAATTTAATTCATATACGTAGTCATATAAGCTCCCGTTCCCGACTATCTGTCTGTCTGTCTGTCTATCTATCTGACCCGGCGTGGCTTCGCCCAGTTCCTGGCGGGGAGCGTCTCATTAAATTCATACAACAGCAAATAAAAAGTTACTTAAAAGAATGTCCTTCCACACACGATCCATTATTTTTAATGAAGACTGTTTTTAATCACCTACATGACTGTAGATAACTTCTTTAAGCATAAAAAGATGAGTTACAATGTTATGCATTATGCATTATTTTTATCAAAACTTTGAAAATGCCTTAAAGATTATATCATTATTTATCATAACTCATATGCCTGTATATAACTATAGACAAAGAGTTTATAAATCTTTGAAAACGATGCAACAATATGACTATACGGTATATAGCAATGTTATTAAAAGTTATGCCCCTTGAAATAACTTGTCTAGAGTTAAGTCCCCTCGCTGTATAGAAATTATAATGAAAAATGAAATATTAAATAATATTAAGTAAGTAGCTGATTCTACACTAAAAACAATATGGCAGTTGGCAGCGCGGGAATGAGAGGAAGACGTGTGGAAAATTTCATCTCAATCTGATGGACCATTCGCGAACGCATGAAGGACATACATACAGACAGACAGACAGTCCCTTTTATATATAAGATATATCCATACATTGCATAGGCACAGGTACAGTACACGTAATCCCAAACACTCACGCTGCTGCCAATTAGGCTCAGTCTTAATACTTCGCCTCCGAATTACTTCCCCTGAAACACACGGCACGGAGTTCACTTAACTCCCTCACTATTCGAATTCCTCCCACTGAAACACACGGCACGGAGTCTCTGCTTAACTCCGTCACTTATTCGAATACTCTGACAGCTGACCTACACTGGTCGAGTCTTCACACTCGACTCCCTGAAACGACCCGAACCTCAGTCGGTCTCTACGTCCACTGACTAAATTCAACACAACTCGGTCTCCCGACCTCTCCTGTCGGTTCCCAACTCCAACTCTCCTCAGTCACTGTTTGTCACTGTCTTTTAAACCATTCTATCCCTCACAATGCTCCACACACAACACACAAACACTACTCATCGCTCCACTGTCTGCCCCTTCTTGCAGCCCTCTGCCTTACACCCTTCCCCGTTTATCTTCTTATATTTTCTTTCCGGTGAATGCCCTTTCACCTCGTGAACTGTTTATATTGTACGGACACTCACCTTAATGTCAATGACCCCAGGCATGTGTCAGTTAGATTTGCAGATGGTTCTTCTTCCGTGTTCTCGTCATGCTGTGTTCTTGTGGTCTCTGTTTGCCTGGTTTCTTTACATATGTTGTTATTCTATATTCTATGTAATCACGTTCCTGCATGCTCTTCAACCACTTTTTATATTTTCCTTTTTGTCTTTTACAGCTTTCTTTACCTCTGCGTTCCACCAACTTGTTATTTTCTTCATCCGTGTTTTGCGTTTCTTCTTGGTTCCGTGGTTCCATTCTTCTTCCACTGTTTTCCTTTCTATAGGTAAATTTACAAAGATTTCGGTTAGTTCATTCTCATAATTTTCCCTCTCTTCCTCGTCTGTGAGGTGTTTTAAGTTGGCGAGTGTATCCTGAATTATCCAGTCCCCCAATCTGGACACTCCTATCACCGAGGCACAAATTAATCTGCCAAACTGGTGTCAATGTCCTGTATGTCTACTTCAGTGGCATGATCGCCTCATCTAGTAGGGCACCCCAGCGCCTATAGAGGTTTCTAACAGTCTACATCGTCCTTCTGTCCGTTAACAGCCACGGTCAAGGCAGCTTGTGTTCACACCAAGTATATGTCCTATATAGGTTTTGTTCTTACTGTTTTAGCCTCTCGCAACAGATTACGTGTACTAACCATTGTGCTTGTGTCGTGTGTCTCAGGCGAGCCTCTGCCCAGGTATATCATAGCCGTTAACTTTTCACTGGTGTGTTGTCTCTACCCATAGTTAACTCTATATGTTATCTATATGTCATGTAAAACAGGACAATCATCATCATCATAATTATATGTATCATCATGTGTCATGCCGATAAGCATGGGTGCTCGTTGTTCGCCATCTCACAAAATCACCAGAGTTATGGATAAGGGCTGTGTTCTTGTACCGATTGTGCCAAGCGGCCAGTCCGTCCTGGTATGTAACTGTCTGCCCATCCTTTACTCTTTTCACATTAATGTTGCCAGTTGTCACTAGGTTTCCTAGTTCATTCTTCTTCATAAAGTGCCCAAAAACGCTGTACTGTCAATGTCTAAATGCTGGAATTAATTTACTGTTTTAATTTCTTTCTAGTAGGTCTTGCTCGTGGGTCTTGTTACTGTCAGCTCTGCGTGGCTTGGCCAGTCTCCTGTTGTCTCCTGTGTGAACATTCCCCCATTTTTGGTCATTAAGGAGTCCAGGAAATTACAGTTTGCGACATGTTCAATTACTTCATTGTTGAATGCATTTTGTAATTGACAAATAGTTTTTTATACATGAAATTACAGTTTGAGACATTTTCAATTTCTTCATTGTTGAATGCATTTTGTAATTGGCAGATAGTTTTTTCTACATTGATATTATTTGTGTATTTGTTTATGTTCTACAAAAGTTGTGAACTTCACCGAATCTTTTAAAATTTCATAACCGACGTCTGGGATCGATTTCCATCAGTTATTAATGTATTAAAATTGTCACATATATATATACTAGCTGACCCGGCCCGGCTTCGCCCTGGCCCTGGCGGAGATCTATCTATCTGTCTGTTTGTCTGCTTGTCTGTCTGTCTGTCTGTCTGTCTGACCCGGCCCGGCTTCGCCCAGCTCTTGGTGGGGAGCATCTCATTTAATTCATATAAATAGTCATATAAGCTCCCGTTCCCGACAATCTGTCTGTCTGTCTATCTGTCTGTCTGTCTGTCTGACCCGGCCCGGCTTCACCCAGTCCCTGGTGGGGAGCATCTCATTTATTTAATTCATATAAGTAGTCATATAAGCTCCCGTTCACGTTTATCTATCTATCTATCTATCTATCTATCTATCTATCTTATCTATCTATCTATCTATCTGTCTGTCTGTCTGTCTGTCTGTCTGTCTGTCTATCTATCTATCTATGTTCGGCCCGTTCCCGTTAAAAATATAGATAGAATAGAAGAATAGATAGATTGATAGTAGAAAATATGATTGGAAGAGATCTATCTAAAGTAAACTTACCAAGATATCACGAACAGCCAATAAATGGTGGGCGGTGGGTTGACTGCAGCGTACTGCAAACGATATGCAACTAACTTTCTCTCACGAACAATTACTTTTTTTTTTTTTTTTTTACGAACGAAAATCGCAGGCCCGTCCTACATTCTGCCATTCTTCTCTATTTCCTCTCATACATTCTATCATTCAACATCTCTTATGAAGCAATTCTTTGACAACAAATTAAAATGCATGAAAAGTAACTTTTAACATGGGCATCATAAATACCCAATGTGGGTGTAACGCGCCATACATATGAGAATGTTAAAAAAAATTAATGTGCTGTTGAAGAAAAATAAAAAGATGAGTTAGAAAATTTTCACTATTTAAATAGATGCATTATTTTTATGAAAACTATGAAAATGCCTTAAAGAATATATCATTATTTATTATAACTCATATGCCTGTAAATAACTGTAGACAAAGAGTTTATAAATCTTTGAAAACAATGCTACAATCTATATATAAAATAATAGCAATGTTATTAAAGTTATGCCCCTTGAAATAACTCCTCTTATGTTAAGTCCCCTTGCTATATAGAAATGATAATGTAAATTTTAATATTAAAGTTTAGTAAGTAAATAGCTGATTGTACACTAAAAAAAACTATGACAGGTGGTTGCACGGGAATGAAAAGAAAAGATGTAGAAAATTTCATCTCAATCGGATGGACCGTTCGCGAACGCATAAAGAACGGACCCACATACATTGTGTTTTAATGCTATTTTTTAATATATACAATTCAAGCATGGTTGCCAAGTCGCCGGTTCACAAATGACAAGACAGCATTTTCTCGATACCTCGCTTCCATGAAATCTGCCGGTGATTCGTCACTGCACGCTAGCTATTTGTTTCATACAGTGAAAGCGGTGACTGAGAGAGAGAGAGAGAGAGAGAGAGAGAGAGAGAGAGAGAGAGAGAGAGAGAGAGAGAGAGAGAGAGAGAGAGAGAGAGAGAGATGGAGGGAGAGGAAGGAGAGGTGGGGCGGGTAACTGTGTTTATTTTTTATTCACCAGTGGTCAGCTCGCGCGAAGTTGTACAATAAAGAGAAAATTTCGGCCAAAATAATTTCAATGGGATCTTTTCATATTTTAAGATGGTGAAATTAAGGTTAGGAGCTGACGAAACCCAGGCGTTGCATTTAGTCATGTAGCTAAACCATATTTGTATAAAACTAAGTTGCAACTTCCCATTAAAATTGAGTAGTGTTTACGTTGAAGTTTTTGCCTCATTCAAATAAATCTGTTACCACTGGTACAGACAGGATCCATGCTGCCATACTTTCACGTGAATTCATTCTCGTATTATTATCAACCAGATCTCCGGCACAGACAGTCTTGTTGTTGTCAAACAGCACCCATATTAAACAGATTAATGAAAGCCTGTAATTATCAAATATGAAATATACAATCAAGAATTAACACCCTTGCATACGGGACATTTCCACACATTCTCGGTCCCCTCCTTCAGTAGCCAGCGAAGAGTTCCCAGGCTGATGGTGCTATTGGCAGCCTGACTGAATGTACGCAGGCGTTGTCCTCTCAGCATTGAGGGTTGTCTCTCTCTCTCTCTCTCTCTCTCTCTCTCTCTCTCTCTCTCTCTCTCTCTCTCTCTCTCTCTCTCTCTCTCTCAGCTTAACCCACCCCAACCAGCCTCTCTAGATGTGGGTCTTTCATGCGCTTGACTGCACTTCCCCCTCGATCCCAGAGAGCCGTCACCATCCTAGTCTTGTCATGATCTAACTCACGGTCCACAGGAGCGGCAACAGCCAGTCTACCAGCCTATGCATGTGCTCGCAACCTGTATGCCCTAGGCAGAACATCTGAATTATACTTTTGATTTATCTTTTCGAGCGATGTAAGCCATTCCACGCTGAATATACCAGTGTCCTTTTTTTTCCGCAGCTGCCTTGTTGGCGATACCATGGTCCATTCATTTGCTCACATTATCCTACCAATGTCATAGACATTTCTAATCATATCTTCAGCCTGTGCCCTCCAAGAACTACCAGTCCTCAATATGTATCTTCTGGTTTCATCCAATGTCTACTACTTATGTTTTCACTGACTGTCTGGCTATAGACACCATGGAACACCGCACATGACTCGTGTCTCTCATGTTATTATTATGTGTACTATTTTATTTCATATCCCAGTGTATTTATAGCATACAGTAGAGTGTTTTTTGTTTGTAACGGTCGATCACTGAACACTTTTTCGTTGATTATCACAATGGCTGTGGTAAGTTGAGGGTCCAGTACCAGCAGAGACAGAGTCATCATCATCATGTACCATTGGCGGTCATGTTTTTCCATCTCACTCGATCACCAGAATCGTGACTCAGCTCCGTGTTCTTGTCTCGGCCATACGACGTGGTCAAGCCATCCAGGTATTTACTTCTCTGCCATCCCCCTGTTCTCTTCCCCTCGATCTTGCCGGTTATCACCAAGTTCTCTCATGTATTTCTTCTCATAACGTGACCACAAAATCTATGTCTAATTTCTCTTAAACAGTTTACGGTTCTCATTTGTTTCTTGTAGGACTTGGTCGTTGGTTTTTCTGTCTGTCCGTGGTATTCTTTGCATTCTCCTCAGAAACCACATTTCCACAGCCATCAGATGTTTTCAACTTGACAGCTCATAGTCCACGCTTCACATCCATACAAAAGTACCGGCTCTATGTAGCACCTCAACACTCTTTTTCTCGTTGCAATTGACATCTATTTATTGGTCAGTATGTTTTTCATCTTGCAAAATGCCCCCTTCGCCATGGTGATTCTTGTTCTAATCTCTTCAAGGCATCTACCATCAGATATGACTCTTCCGAGATAATTGTACCGATTCACTTGTTTAAGAATATTCCCATATACATGTATATTACATTGTGGAATTTCCTTCTTCTTAATGACGACCATAATCTGCGTCTTCTTACAATTTAATTATAACGCAATTGCATCTACTAACTGTTGCAGATTCTGCTCATTGTCTGCAATCAATACTGCATCATTCACTTATCTAATGTTATTGATTTTATATCCCCCAATGATGATTCCTTTCATATCGTCAACATTTCTGAAAATTCTTTCACTGTAGGGAAAAACGATCTGGAGACACTACACATCCCTGTCTCACATCTCTCTTAATAGTCTGATATTGGCTTACTTCATTATCAATCTTTATGGCAGCTTGTTGTTTCCAATATATGCTTCTTTTTTTTTTTTAATGAGTCTAAGATCTTTCCCATTAATTTGCAGATCTGCAAACATCCCCATCATGTTGACATGCCTCACATTATCGAAAGCCTTTGTAAGAGAAAGAGTAGCCGGTCTGTAGTTGTAGCTGAATGTCATGGATTGTCACACTCGGTCTGTCACAAGTATCAGGTTGTCTTTACAAGCAGGATTAAAAGAAATGGGATCATGATATTCCTTGTCCTCAGACTTGGTGTTTCTTTGCTATTCTTGAAAGGTGCCAGGTTTATACACCATGTTCCCTATTATACACGACTTCAGAGGGGTTCCATGATGCTAGTGACAGCAACACGGCCTTTGAATTTCTATGTTTCCTGTCTTGATGTTTGTTAGCTTGCGCTGTCTCTAGCTGATGTAGTTGATGATGCCATTACACACGGGACGTCGATGGAAGTTTTTTTTTTTTTTTTCAGAAACACAAACTAACATTAATTCATTAGTAGCAAGAAAAGGGGATGGGGTCTGATGGAAGACCCAAATTTCCCACCAATCGATCACATAAACAGACTAGACAGCTGGTAATAAACATAGAGGGCAGAGCTGAAGGCGGGCAAGGAAAACGTCGGCCGTGATAAACGACGGGAAATAGCATCAAGACCTGGGAGAACAGCAGTATATCCGGCCGGCCACTAGCGCAATAGACACACTGTGTCCGGCCGGCCACTAGCGCAATAGACACACTGTGTCCGGCCGGCCACTAGCGCAATAGACACACTGTGTGGCAGAAGCATTGCAACCTACCATACCTTGTGCAGATGGCAGATTACTGACTGATTCATACATTTATTAGTGCAGTAAATGGGGGGGGGGGGGGGGGGCGGGGAGTTGAAGAAAGAGCACACGAAAGGTAGCACATATATTATGGTAAGTATTTCTGTCTCCATAATCATAAAGGATTTTAAGTGAAATCTTCGTTCATGCCAATTATCTATACACTTCACTTACCACTTCAGGATATTCAAGTCCAACGGATTCTCAAGTCCAAATGATATTTCAGTGCCAACCCACAATGTGTAACATTTCACACATTATGCCAACCCGCTTGTGTAATATTGATCACATTATGTCAACCATGATATATTAGACTATGCTATGTCACATTCTAATACCCAGACAAGACTGTTCTCTGTTGTTCTCTCTACCCATGTTTCGTGTTACACACATTCTAATATAAGACTGTTTACTCTCTGTAAGCATTTTTTGTTCTCTCTGAAGAAGCTTGTGTTTGTGTGAATCAGGAACGCATACGATATATATTTTTAGAAAGCATATTTATTTATTTATTTATTATTTAACAAAACCATATATTCGTCTTATACACACGATTTTTATGTCACATACTTTGTCAACAATCTCCCTGCCCGCAACCTTAATACACAGTTATCAAATAATCAGTGTACACACTTGTCACATTATGAATATCTTCACGTTGAACATTATTTATTTAACACATTTAATATTCATCAATTACAATATAGACACATATGAGTAAATACGTGAATGCGAGCCGTGGTTATAGACAAACACTCGTGTTTGCTGCATAGTTGAATTAACAGGAGACACATTGGAAAACATCCTGACGATTGGAAAAATGCAGCCAGCAATAATGCGTTAGAAAAATTTCTTAGAAAAATGCAGGGAAAGATGCAGAGAAATGAAGCTTCGTGAACTAAGGCGGTGGCAAGGAATAATATCTTCAACAGAACTGATACAGAACAACAGAAACCCAGATCTGTGGATATGCATGATCGCCTTCACCAGTTGAAAGGGCACATGATGATGATGGTGGTGAAGGTGTGTGAAACTTGTGATATCAAGCCTGCCCATTTATATGAAACACTTACGGATGCATGCGCAGTGAGTTGTGTTATAGTCTCAGCTGTCTATGAACAACTTGAGGCTAGTTTTCAGTGCTACAACATTCCGTTTAGCTGTCTATGTTTAAGATTTCGGACCTCTAGATATATAGAGACGAGATGTCATGATATATTATGTATGAAAACAAACTACAACTGTAGCACAAAGAATGGTGATGGCGGCACATCGAGCAGCAACAACAAGATAGTCTTATGTCGACTCTGAAGAACAACCTAACATTCGAAATAAAGAGGTTGACAAATACAACCAAGCCGAGGTTTGACGACAGTTGTTGAACTGCTGCAGAAGTAAAACTACAATAACAAGCGCCATGTTAATAAGAAAAACAAACAATTTCATTATATGAACCACTACATTAAACGTGTCCATGAATCAAACAAATACATAAGACACGTCACATAGAATCTATACATTATCACATGCACAATGACAGTTAATTGTGGGTATACGCTACCCAAACCACAATATACCCGGACTATACTCCCAAGAACATGTCAGTTATTTCATTCAGTTCTACTGGTAATGAATACTTTCACCTTTCCCCAATGTGCTCAATGCACAAAGTTTGACATTGTAACACAATGTTGTACTCAAGGTACAACGTGTAACATTGCGACATAATGTTGTACTCAAGGTACAACGTTTAACATTGCGATACAAAATTGTACTCAACTCACAGTGTTTAACATTGTAACAGAATGTTGTACTCAAGGTCCAACGTTTAACATTGCGACACAATGTTCGGTACAGCAATGGTACACCCATTATGATCATTGCTGACATTAATGAAGTCGTTAATGCTGCCACTACCAATGACGTTGCTGCTGGAACCACTGCCGACGTTGCTGCTGCTAGCGGAGGGGACGTTATTAGTGTTGGGCCTGGTGGTGGCAGTCTGTTGGCTGTTGTTGTTGTTCCTGTTGCTATTGCTGCTGCCAAAACCTGCGAACGCGGCATCGCTGGGTACAAAGTTTTGTAGGAAGGTCGGCACAAATTTATCCAACAGTTTTCCAATGGCGTCACATTCTGATGGTAGCAAGCGTCCCCCACGCGGACTTATCCGAAAAGGCACAGTTTCTCCACTTCTCACAACATTGCAAGCTAGAGGAGAAAATAATACAACAACATATCCACGAATTAACTTCAAAGGTCA
Organism: Cepaea hortensis; assembly: GCA_963921405.1. NCBI lineage: Eukaryota > Metazoa > Mollusca > Gastropoda > Stylommatophora > Helicidae > Cepaea > Cepaea hortensis. Next base: position 29,134,719 of record OY992896.1, read on the forward strand.
GTATGCACACATTTGATGAAAACAACAACGTACAATGTTTAGAATGGTGTGTGGAAATATATATTTACTATATAATAATATATAATATATATATAACATATATAATATAAGTCCTGATCGTTCGGGTCCACATCGATTGACGGACGTCAGTCGGGGCGATTGGGCAATCTTGAGCATAGCCTACGATGGGTGACGTTGTAATATTCTGTTATGATAATTTGGCGTGTCCAGCGTGTGCCGTGTGGTTACACACCCGCTTCACACGTCAGTGATCCGGGGCTTGTTTCCGGATCCGGTCAGGGATATGCACTACTGACGAGCTCAAACGAGAGCGAAACTCGAGTATAGTGCTTCCATATTGACGTGGATAGGCCTTAGGTTCATACCAGAATACGATCAGCGTTGTCAGTAGTGGGTTGTGCTCAATATTTAAATTTCAAATCCCGAAACAATCACTATTTAGTATTGTTAACTAACATTAGCCGGCTTCCTGTCCTAGAGGTTAGCGACTTTTCTCCGTAATCTCGTATACTCTCGTAAGTAACGTGACGACGGTGAGAATCAGCAGTGGTTCTAATCGCGTCGGTAACTTACGGGGTATGTGAGCCGGCCACTCAGAAAGCAATGGCAAACTACTGAGCGTAATCTTGCCAAGAAATCAATAACCACTGAAAGATGCTGATGTTGACAGCAATGTCCTGTAAAGGATATGCAAACAGGAAACTAACATTAAGAGCAAATCTTATTAATTCTACAAAATATGCACCAATGACAAAAAAATATAAAAGAAAGCAAGGACAGATAATACAAAGACATGGAGGACAGGCAAACAAAGGTAAGTAACTCTTAAATTATGGTTATTGTTGACGTGATGGCAAAAACTGAGAAACTTGCACGCATACATATTGTTGGCAAATTTGATATTAATACGTAGACAGAAATGGAAATTTGCTAAGACAATCAATTGACTATATGTTAGATTTGTGTTTAGAAGACAAATGTTGAAACCTTAACTTATGGAAAAGCTCTTCTGGTGCAAGAATAAGTAAGACGAGCTCATCATGATAAAAGACAGACTTAACCACGGCGATTACCCTATCTACCAAACCATACCCAGGTGCTAGCATCATTTCCAGTGACAACATCTTTCAGTATTAGGTTCATACCATCTGGCCTAAAGACATTAACTATCACGCAACTTCAAACATCGCAAGAAACCTCAGATTCCCAATTTAAGGCAGAATTCGCTTGATGAATTATACTTTAATTTACTGTACCGACTTGAACAACAATGGCAATAAGCAAACAGGACGTACATAACATATCTGCTGGAGGTTTGAAAGGAGATGTGCGATGGGACATATGTTACCGGGAACCTAAGGGGAGGTAAAGAACAGTAACTCTTTAACCCACCATGCAAGTCGTAAGAGACGACCAAGGAGGCTCGGCCAGTGTGTTAACAGAACCAAAACAGGGAAGAGCAGGGCATGCGGAATAGCGGGAGGCCTAAACACACTTGGAGAAGAGAATTACAGACAGAGATGGATAATAACAGGAGGACATGGGAGGAGCTGCAGGAGATAGACCAAACATATGTCGGCTGGGCGTGGTTGGGATGAGGGTCACTGCCCTTGTGGGGGATACAGGGATGAAGAAGAAAAATAATGGGGGAATGATGTAGCACAGATACACAATTAACAATGCGCAAATATCAGACATGACACAAGAAGAAGAATGGGAGAATTGCTGTAGTACGATTACACAATTAACAATACGCAAACATCAGATATGACACAAGAAGAAGAATGGGAGAATTGCTGTAGTACGATTACACAATTAACAATACGCAAACATCAGATATGACACAAGAAGAAGAATGGGAGAATTGCTGTAGTACGATTACACAATTAAAAATACGTAAACACCAGAAAAGACACAAGAAGAAGAATGGGAGAAGCTATAGTACGATTACACAATTAACAATACGCAAAGCTCAGACATGACACAAGAAGAAGAATGGGAGAAAGCTGTAGTACGATTACACAATTAACAATACGCAAAGCTCAGACATGACACAAGAAGAAGAATGGGAGAATGCTGTAGTACGATAACACAATTAACATTAGGCAAACATCAGACATGACACAAGAAGAAGAATGGGAGAATGCTGTAGTACGATTACACAATTAACATTAGGCAAACATCAGACATGACACAAGAAGAAGAACGGGATAATGCTGTAGTGCGATTGCACACATAGTTGAGTTGAGTTGAGTTGAGTCAAGAACCGACTTCACTGCACTCAGGACATTCCCATACGTGCTCAGTCCCCTCGTTCAACAGCCAGCGAAGAGTCATACTACTAATCGTTCCTACCGCTATCTGATTAAATGTTCTCCTGGTCTTCCCTCTCAGTTTTGAGATTCTTCCAGAACCCCTGCTGATACCCCGCAATCTCATTCTTTCCATATATGGGTTCTCAATATGTTCCTCCGCCTTCTCCACCTGGTCCCACAAACGCACGACCACCTCCCCCTTGTTTATAGGCAGGATACCACCAAGAGGTGCATTCCCTGCTAGCCTATCAGCCTGTTCATTCCCCCGTACACTCGCATGGCCAGGGCAAAATATCCAAACAATTCTCACAATCTGTGACCTCTGAAGCGACGAGAGCCATTCCACACGAAACATTCCTTTCTCCACCTTGCTAAGCATATTCTTTGAATTCGTAATGAACACAACGTGTGTTGCAGTGGTCTCCTCTAGCCACCGGAATGCCGCTGTTACTGCCTCTACCTCCATTCTCATGCTGGAGGTCGTAGTCTCATATGCCAGGCTCTCCTTTTTCAAGACTCGCCCATTAGCCTTTGCAATAAAGCCCCAGCCACTACTTCTGTTTCTCACTACTGACCCAACGGTGTAGATGACTATGTCACCTTGATGTGTGTTGCTCTGGATCAGCTGTTGCACTTCAAACTCAGTGCGGCCCGCTGCCCATTCTCTGCACTCACGACCCAGTGTTATTATTACACTGTACCAGTCCGTCATGTCATCCGGAACTTCAACCCACTCTCTTTCACGACTGATGGTCTCTAGATCACACACCTGACTTATAGAAAGTTCTGCCTGTGCCATCCAGGACCTGCCTCGTCTTAGTCTATGACCCTTGACCATATCCATTGCTGCATGCAGCGGGTGATCCCTGTCTGCAGCAACTCTCAGGTACCATTTGGCCTGAAGGACCCTATGCCAATCCGTCATTGTAGGTAGCGCCAGGATATGCCTCATGCAGATATTTGGATGCACACATAACAATACGCAAATATGAGACATGACACAAGAAGAAGAATGGGAGAATGCTGTAGTACGAATACGCAATTAACATTAGGCAAACATCAGACATGACACAAGAAGAAGAATGGGAGAATGCTGTAGTACGAATACACAATTAACAATACGTAAACATCAGACATGACACAAGAAGACGATTGGGAGAATGCTGTAGTACGAATACACAATTAACAATACGCAAACATCAGACATGACACAAGCCGCAATGATTTCTCCTTGTGCTGCTCCACTTTCTCCTCCTCCTCCTCCTCCTCCTCCGGCTGCTGCTGCTGCTGCTCTTCTTCTTCTTCTTCTTTTTCTTCTTCTTCTTTCTCTTCATCCTCCTCCTCCTCTTCTTCTTCTTCTTCTTCTTCTTCTTCTTCTTCTTCTTCTTCTTCTTATTCTTCTTCTTCTTCTTCTACTTCTTCGTCTCCGTCTTCGACTTGCCATCCTCTTTCTGCTCTTCGTGATATTTGGCCTCAAACTTCAACATCCTTGTCTATGCAATATCTGCGGTCCCGTGCAGATCCTGCTTGCAGCCACAGAGTTTACTTTCCATGGATGCTAGAAATAGTGTCGGGTCTCCTAGTTGATGTGGGACGTCTGTAGGATGTCGTGTTGAAAGTAAGGGGCATGTCTCGCAAGTTAACTCCGTAGTATGTCAGGCTGAGGCGACGCAAACGTCCTCTCAGGCGCTGTTTTAACGGAATGGCTGAGAATGAGGTGAGTTCACCAAATAGTTTGATCTTACTAAGCCCCAGCAAATAAGTAGCATCAAGGATGAACAGTGTCAGCAGCTGCAATACCCGGATGTTTCATGTACGGAAGACTCATCACCACTGTATTAGTTACCCATTATAGGCTTTAAAATAAAACACTAGTTAGCAACATGTCCTTTACAGAACGTTGCAATCATGTATCGGCTCTTTGTGATTTACAACGCATTTTTTTCGGTAGTTTGCCATTGCTTTCTTTATCGCTGCCATCTCATACTTTCGAAATCAACTCTCTGCGGTCTGTTTTCGAATACCCAGAGGCTGGGTTCGATTCCTTGACTGGTATAACTGGGCATTGTGAAGCGCAGTTTCACTAACCCCTAAGCCACAGCTTTACTATTTCAGTACTTCTACCCTGTCAAATGCCATGTCGCTGTGTTTAGTTCCATCGATTATGTAACGTCTCTTGTCACATTCTGTGATTCTGTTGACAGCTAAACAAGCACATATATATTACTGGACAGTACCAACACCTTGGCATAGAACGAGTTCAAGTAACAGATGCACGGGACAGTATGAGTTAGTGCAAGCACACAGATATCGCCCTCCTGACATTCTCCAACCTACATTGTTTACTGCCCGCCGCAGAGTTCGGGGGCCCTTGGCCTGGCACCAGGGGCACATTGCTGATGAAGTTGGCCAAGTTTGGTCCCAGAATATCGCGAAGGGATCCACGAATCAGTGTGGCGCTTCCGTCATTGTTGATTGGTGGAGGCAAGGACGACGGCGTCAATGGCGACAAGAAGATGAGGTTCACGGCGTCACGGCCAGACGTACTTGCCGCTGCGGAAACATTGACCAGAATTGTGTGTCAAATAAGTGGGCAGCTAGTCTGGTGAACAGTTAAATAAGTGGGCAGTTAATCTGGTGAACAGTCAAATAAGTGGGCAGTTAATCTGGTGAACTGTTAAACAAATGGGCAGTTAGTCTGGTGAACTGTCAAATAAGTGGGCAGTTAGTCTGGTGATCTGTCAAATAAGTGAGCAGTTAGTCTGGTGAACTGTCAAATAAGTGGGCAATTAGTCTGGTCAACAGTCAATTAAGTGGGCATTTAGTCAGGTGAAATGTCATATAAGTGGGCAGTTAGTCTGGTGAACTGTAAAATAAGTGGGCAGTTAGTTTGGTGATCTGTCATATAAGTGGGTAGTTAGTCTGGTGAACTGTCATATAAGTGCCCAGTTAGTCTGGTAAATTGTCATATAAGTGGGCAGATTCATTCATTCATTCGCTCCCATAACATCCATCAGTAAAACTTCTTGGTCATAAGCAAGATGTCCCGCGTTCGATACACCCATCTGGAGATCATCTGCCACATCCTGCAACTATCTACTCTGTGGCCTTCCTCTTCCAGTTAGTGTGGTGTATTGTGAAATACGTGGATAGTTAGTGCGGGAATTGTCGAATAAATGGACAGTGTGGTGAATTGTCGAAAAAATGGGCAGTTAGCGTGATGAATTGTCAGATAACGGGCAGATAATATGGTGAATTGTGAAATAAGTGAACAGTTAGTGTGGTGAATTGTGAAATAAGTGAACAGTTAGTGTGGTGAATTGTGAAATAAGTGAACAGTTAGTGTGCTTAAAAGCGGTTTAGAGGATTGCTAGTTTAGTGAATTGGACAGTTAGTGTGGTGAATTGCCAATTTTATGGAAGACTGGTGTGGTGAATTATCGGTTACGAGTTCAGTTGCCAATTATATGGAGTGCAGTAGCACATTAATGTCAAATTATTGGTGTATCGTTTCCTTCAGAATCTCCATTACTGGCATGCAGACCAACTGCCGTGTGGTGTGAATTTATGGCTGACCTTTGAGGGCATTGAAATAGCACGAGATCAACATTCCCAAATACAGATCGCCAACTCTAGAGTACAAACAACAGAAAGAAAACTCAGAGGACACATAAAACAGTGATGTCTGGCTGCTCGAGTGTGGACATTTGCCTGATCCCTCTGCGAGCTGCCTTCATCACGGTAGGCGACAAGTTGTCATCATGCATCAAGCCCTTTACAGAACATGGCTCTGGTCACAGTTCGCCGGAAAGACTCTTCATTATTTGTCAGATCATTTCCCTCATGCCGATTGTTTCTTGTATGTGCCGTGTGCACTGTCATGTGGTCGATCTCCTCAACTTCTTCCATCAGTGTTCTATATACGCTACTGTGACGGCAGCTGGAATCTCCGAATTATGACAAAGTTTCTGTACTAAATTATTCAATGAGGATGATCCGAAACGTGGAGGCGGGTTCTTTACGTATACAGTGAACTGAATCGCTGCTAAGGTCTGGAAAAAGCGTCCTAAAGTACGAAATGGGATATTGCTTGAATAGCAAATCCATTACGTGGAAAGTCTGAATCGAAAGCTCTCTGTGTGGATGTCATCTGCAGACTGCATTCTTCTGGTTTCCAGAGGAACAGCCTGTGGTGAACGGAAGGCCCAATATACGGAAGTGAGGTTAAGTGGAAGAAAATACTCTAACACGCACGCAGGCGCGCGCGCACACACACACACATACACACATACGCGCACACACATGCATGTTTACTTCGAGTCTCCTGCTATATCTGGCTACCACATTCTCAGTGTTGGACATCAATGAACGCCATCACAGGATGGAAGCCACACTTGTTCGTGCACTGCAGGCTCCTCCCAGAACTAATTCCTTCTACTTCAATTCGCTGTCAAACATTGCGTGTTCAGCAGTTTCCGTGAACCCTGATGGAAGGGTCAGCCTTTGACCACAGGATGCCGTTGCCAATCAGCTCTGACTACTGCCTACAATGATTTCCAAAACTCAGTGACAGACGTTTGAACAGATAAATTTTAGGTATCACTAAAATAATACAACATAGATCACAACAAACATGATTGATGACATGTTAGTGAGGACAATCAAAGTGGCAGAAATAGTGACGTGGAACAAATGTTCCCGAGAAGTGTCCTGACTACACAGACAAGAGGGATGCCATTGACGGTTACTGAAATAATCGTAAGCAAACACAATTTTTTACAACCCGTACCTGCGTTCTGGTTGGCCATAGTCGGTGCAAGGGGAATAAATCTGTTATTGATGTTATTCATATTCGCGCCAAAGTTCACTCGCCTTCCTGGCCTCCTCCTGGTAGCTACGGGCAGAAGTGGATTTCCCTGCAGGGTCACTTGAAACAAAGGAGTGAAAATATTCAGCACAAGTGATTAGAAAACGAAATCATAACAATCTCTCTTTCATTTTAATAACATCTTTTTTGATGTGTTGTGAAACGATACCGTTCGTTATACTGAACACTACTAAATGCACAATTGGTAGTCTTCAATAGTGTTGCTGTTTGTTGTATAACTGAGTTTTTAATGTCTATACTTCTGCATCAATATTGGTGAATGGTTAAGTCTTTTATTCTGTTGATCTGGCATGAAACCTCATTGTTCGAATTGCGCCGTACAAATTGAGATGTTGTGATCTAAGAGTTCATGCACATTTCATTTAAAATCATGTCAGCACTGATAGAAAATGTCAGACAATGATGTGTACTGCCCCCTTGTTTCCTTATACACTGATCCTGTCAGGAGATATACATAATGTACCAGGGGCTGCAACTGATGATCATCGTATTAACAGCACACCTCATGATAATGACGTTCTCTGTCCAAGTGTAGTAACAGGTGAGAGGGACATGTGGAAGGATGGATACGGATGTTTGGTAAACTACACAAAGCACTCTCAGCTTGCACAACACATAATACACTCCTCCACACATTACATGCAGATACACATCCACACACACACACACACACACACACACACACACACTCACTCACACACACACACGTGAGTGTGCACAACTATACACATAACATTAGTCGTATTGATTTAGAGCAAGATAAGAAGTTAAAATATGTGGATACCATCAAAGTGAAGATGTATCACAGAACATGTTATGCAATAATTCCTACTTTTTTTTTTTTTGGCATATCATTTACAGGACATCGTTGTCAACACCAGCATCTTTCAGCTGTATGTTGATTTCTTGGCAAGATTACGCTCAGTAGTTTGCCATTGCTTTCTGAGCGGCCGGCTCACATACCCCGTAAGTTACCGATGCGATTCGAACCACTGCTGATTCTCACCGTCATCACGTTACCCACGAGAGTCTACGAGATTACGGAGAAAAGTCGCTAACCTCTAAGCCACGAAGCCGGCATATTTCCTACTACAAAGTGATAAATAATGATATGTGTTACGTACACACAGTTGGAGCTCGTGTATGAACAGCCTACACAATCAGTCAACAAGGAAGACAGTTTGATGCCATAGAAATGCAGTTTTACAGCCGAATGGACAGCAGGAAGTAGCCATCTTCATGTCTGAGCGGTGGCTCGGACACCAGTATCACATGGAGGTAGTAAACAGTTTTCCCAACATTATGAGGAGAAATAAATTGGAACATATTGTGACAACTGGTAAGATTCAAGCGAAATTCTGCGACAACTGGTGTCATTCAAGGAAAATGTTGTGAAAATTGGTAAGAATTAAGCGAAATGTTGTGATAACTGGTAAGATTCGAGCAAACTGTTGAGACAACTAGTAAGATCCAAGGGAAATAAAGTGACACTGGTAAGATTCAAACGAAATGTTGAGACAGCTGGCTGGATTCAATGGAAATGTTGTAACAACTGGTAAGACCCAAGGGAAATGAGATAGAGGTAGACAGCGAAAAAAGTGTCTTTGAGATCCTTACATAATGTCATGGGAAAACATCAACATGTGTACTGAAACATCCTGCTAAAGCAGTGGAGACACATCAACGCCTACGCCAGTAGGCACGATTCTCTATGCTGATCATGGTTATTAATAGTTATTATTATATTGTTAATACTTACGATGATAATGAGGACACATTTCATATAGCTACTGAGACAATTATATTGCCAGCACAAGGTGTGGTAAGCAGTTCTACCAATTATATAAACATATACATAATTACATATTATGTACATTTATTGTAAAAACCAACACACACACACACACACACACACACACACACACACACACACATACACACAGAGAAAGAGCGATAGAGAGAGAGAGAGAGAGAGAGAGAGAGAGAGAGAGAGAGAGAGAGAGAGAGAGAGTGAGAGAGAGAGAAAGTTCACACTGAGAGTATATAGGTCAGTGCGGTTGGCAAGGGACAACTTACTCGTGTTGCCAACAATGGCTGGCTGAAGATTTCCGGTGGCCAGATCCTGCAGGAAGACAGGGCTCCCGGTGGCGGTCACTATTAGTTGACCTGGAAAATATACACAACACAGACTGTTATCACACTAGTGCACACATTATGTATCTCCCTTAGTGGTGACTAGTGCACACATTATGTTTCTCCCTTAGTGGTGACTAGTGCAAGCTTTATGTTTCTCCCTTAGTGGTGACTAGTGCACACATTATGTTTCTCCCTTAGTGGTGACTAGTGCACACATTATGTTTCTCCCTTAGTGGTGACTAGTGCACACATTATGTTTCTCCCTTAGTGGTGACTAGTGCACACATTATGTTTCTCCCTTAGTGGTGACTAGTGCAAGCTTTATGTTTCTCCCTTAGTGGTGACTAGTGCACACATTATGTTTCTCCCTTAGTGGTGACTAGTGCACACATTATGTATCTCCCTTAGTGGTGACTAGTGCACACATTATGTATCTCCCTTAGTGGTGACTAGTGCACACATTATGTATCTCCCTTAGTGGTGACTAGTGCACACATTATGTTTCTCCCTTAGTGGTGACTAGTGCAAGCTTTATGTTTCTCCCTTAGTGGTGACTAGTGCACACATTATGTATCTCCCTTAGTGGTGACTAGTGCACACATTATGTATCTCCCTTAGTGGTGACTAGTGCACACATTATGTTTCTCCCTTAGTGGTGACTAGTGCACACATTATGTTTCTCCCTTATTGGTGACTAGTGCAAGCTTTATGTTTCTCCCTTAGTGGTAACTAGTGCAAGCTTTATGTTTCTCCCTTAGTGGTGACTAGTGCAAGCTTTATGTTTCTCCCTTAGTGGTGACTAGTGCAAGCTTTATGTTTCTCCATTAGTGGTGACTAGTGCACACATTATGCTCCTCCCTTAATGGAGACTTAATGGCAAAAGTTGGCAATGCAAAGGTGGGCGGCGTGCCTAGTAGCTAAGGTCTAGGTGAAAGTAATTGATAACTCCGAGAGAATGTCATGATATGATAACAGGCAACACTTGGTTAGAATGACATCCTCGACCAGTATGTACTTGTTAAAGTGTTGGAGACAATGATCACAATCAAGTGCATTATATATTGAATCCAAGAAAATTTAGAAGCAGTTTACTAAGAACCAAAATTAGACTGGCGGACTGTCAGCTTGCTGCAATTGTGATCGTGTTCTAGTTAAATGAAAAGTGGCATTAAAACTTAAGATTGTAAAGAAGAACATCAATTTAGATATAGTATTAAATTAAAATAGAGTAATTAATAAAATGTTAAATGTTACTGTATAGTATATATGTAATGTCAAAAAGATCAAATCTAGACTGTTGATGAAACATTAGATATTTTGCGCGAATGAAGATTCAACAAGCATCACCAAAAATCATTCCCCCTTTACATAGAATTGAAAAGGAAAAAAAAAACAGAAATGAAAGCACTAAATGAAATGTTGCAGATGACAGACGATAGAAGAGAGAAAGGGATAAAATAAGGAATAATAGAATAGAATACATAAACAAAAGGTAAACAAATGCAAAGAGGCTAATAATGTGGCTGTGCATTCATGTGATGCGAAAGACGGATATACCATATTTTTTTCGCATATCCTTTACAGGACATCGCTGTCAACACCAGCATCTTTCAGCTGTATGTTGCTTTCTTGGCAAGATTACGCTCAGTAGTTTGCCATTGCTTTCTGAGCGGCCGGCTCACATACCCCGTAAGTTACCGATGCGATTCGAACCACTGCTGATTCTTACCGTCATCATGTTATCGACGAGAGTATACGAGATTACGGAGAAAAGTCATAACCTCTAAGCCACGAAGCCGGTGTATGCCATATACTACCAAATAAATATCTTTATGGGCAGGAAAACATGAAATACGTGTACGAACTGAATATTTAAAATTAAAGGATTCATTCATGCAATCATTCATTCAGTAGCATGTCCTTTACAGAACCTCGCTCCCATAACAACCTTCCGGAAAACTTCTCGATCACAAGCAAGATGTCCCGCGTCCGATACACCCATCAGGAGATCATCTGCCACATCCTGCACCCATCTCCTCCTTGGCCTTCCTCTCCCTCTCTTCCCAGGCATATACTCTTCCATTATTGTTCTCGTCAAACTTTCATGACGTTTCAGTGACCACAATATTTCAATTTTCTTAATTAAAGGATGGCACAATAACATTGAGACAAAATAATAAAACTAATAGATATACATAATAAATAGAAGAGCTATATAGTGTTAAGAGACAGGATGCAAAAATCAAAGACAACGGTGAAGGCCCATCAATACTTGCTACAGAAGTTGAGGATGAACAATGGTACATGAAGGTACCTGAATAATACAACATTATGTTCGAAGACATTGAGGGGGGGGGGGGCCTTTTTATACATGTTTGAAAGGAAATAATAACACAATCTATAATAGTGAGTGCTTTCTATTGACCTATTCAAATCCCTGTTCACGCTCCTATAGCATCGGGGGAGCGGCGCGATTGTGAGGGGACACGCCTTATCCTGGTGCGAGGAAATATGACCTAAAGACGTAATGTCAAGGCAGCACAGACCAGGTCCTAAGCCTTGGTCGGCAACTGGTTTAGGATCGAAGTTCTGTAAAGCGGACAGATCATTGCTTGGCTGATCCGGCAGCTTTTGCAGCTTGTTTTGATCCAGACGTATTTTGTATTACCTTTCCTCTGGAGTAAACTAGGCAGGCCGAGAGAGGAATCATGCTGCATGGGCAGCACATGGTCTCTACAATTCAGCCCAGGCTGTGTGCTATGGAGAGGTTATTATGCCTTTTTAAAGCACAACACACATCATCTGTCACGACGGCAAGGTACCAATATACTATGCTCCTACAAAGACATCAGATGCTTCAGAATGTGAGAACCATAGCAAAATATGCTGTATGAATCAAATTCATTCATTCATTCAGTAGCATGTCCTTTGCAGAACCTCGCTGCCATAACAACGTTCCGGAAAACCTCTCGATCATAAGCAAGATGTCCCGCGTCTGATACACCCATCTGGAGATCATCCGCCACATCCTGCACCCATCTTCTCTTTGGCCTTCCTCTTCCTCTCTTCCCAGGCATATATCCTTCCAATATTGTTCTCTCCAAACTTTCGTGACGTTTCAAGTGACCAAAATATTTCAGTTTTCTTTGTTTTATCGTCTTTAATAGCCAACCTTCTTCAATATTCAATTCTTTAAGTATGGATGCATTTGTTCTTTTCTTTACCCAAGATATTCTTAGAACTCGTCTATAACATTTATATTCAAAGGCTGTTCAGCTTGTTTAGTAAGTGTCCATGTCTCACACGCGTATGTTGCAATGGGAAAGATGCATGCTCTTAAAAATCTAATTTTTGTAGTTCTGTCTGTCCCACTCCATAATTTATTCAGCTGTTTTAGTCTTTGAAGAGCAATTGATAGTCGCCGTTTAATTTCTGTCATTGTGTCACCATTGTTGGTAATCAGTGACCCAAGATATTCAAAATGTTCCACCACCTCCAATTTTTCCCCATTAACGTATATTTCTTTCTCCATAGTAGTTTTGACTGTATGCATTATCTTTGTTTTTGCTATGTTAAGATATAAGTTGTGATTTTCACTAATCAATTGGGTTGAGGCTGTTAGGTTTTCTATGCCATTCTGTGTTGTGGATAGTAATACTTTATCATCAGAATATCGAATCTCTGGTATGTCATGACCGCCGAAATTTAGGGCTTCATATAGCTCCCTGTTTTTATCATCTCTTACATTTCTCATTATATTTTCGGCGTACAGGTTAAACAAATAGGGTAACAGCACGCAGCCCTGACGGACTCCTTTCTTGATGTCAAACCAATCTGATGTCTCGCCATCTATTCTAACTGCTGCTTGTTGGTCTAGATAGAGCATTTTTATGAGTTGTACTACATGTGATGGAAAGCCCATATTCCTCATGATTTCCCAAAGTTTCTGATGTTGTACACAGTCAAATGCCTTTGAATAATCCACAAAACATGAGAATAGGTTTATATTAAATTCTCTGCACTTCTCTATTATTAATCGCATGTTGCATATGTGATCTCTTGTTCCTCTTCCTTGTCTAAATCCAGCTTGAACCACGTTAATCTCTTCTTCCATTTTCTTACGAAGTCTTCCGATTATGACTTTTAGTAGAATTTTACTTGCATGACTGATCAGGGCAACAGTTCTATAGTTGGTGCATAATTTCAGGTTGCCCTTTTTTGGTATTGGAATGAAGATGAATCAAATTGCAAAGTGAAATTTGTTGCTTTTTCCTTCTTTGTTCAAACTGAATGTTATGCTGATGACACCACCTTGATAGCGCCAAGTCACAAGGAACTACACAATGGATACAGTGACTGTAGAAAGGGAAAAATGAGCTTCAGCTTAAATTATGAAATGACAGAAATAAGGGCTATTTAAAAGAAACGTGCCTAAGTGTACAATGGTATTAATTTGCGCAAAAGCACAGAAATCCACTATCAAACTTCTAAATAATGGTAAAGATGTTGATCCAGATGGCTTCCCAGTAGAGGCTGCTAAAACTACTGAATTACCGCACACATTGTTTAGCAGAATCTGATAGACTGAAGAAATGTCAGCAGACTGGAAATAGAGATATCTGGTGAAGCTGCCAATGAAAGGGGATCTACGGGAATGTTGGAATTATAGTACAATAATGTTCCTGTCTGTTCCTTAAAAAAAAAATAGTATTAAGCAGAATCATTCTGGAGAAACAACATCGTGGCATTGACAAACAACTAGGGGAGGAACATACGGGCTACTGACCAAATAGATACTGCACGTACCAGATTATAAAACAGCACATAATAATAGAGCAAAGCATGAGTCTAACTTGACCACTTTATATTAGATTTGTTAATCATCATCAGGCTTTTGAATCTTTTTTTTCGAAATGAATGAGGCATTATGGAATACCACCGAAAATCGATAACTTAATTAATGCAACAGACAGAGACGAGAGGTGCAGAGTTCTCTATGAAAGACAACTGACAGTCATTAGACAGTCATTCGATAGTAAAACATGAGTTAGACACTGGTGCCAATTGTCACATCTTTTAATCTAACTGGGTATGGAAATGAT